>JABASD010000606.1:0-65937 GCA_019776165.1 Pogonognathellus flavescens | reverse complement strand
GAGCCAGGGCAACGTCATTTTTCTCAGTATACTGAGAAAAATGACGTTGCCCTGGCTCTAGATTTCTTGACTCATGCCGTACCCATGTTGCATAATAATTACTTACAACTGCAACTTTTCAAAAACCCGAAAGTTCTCAAAATAATTTGGGACATCGATCTTTGGATTTTGAATGTAGGAGAAATATAGACATTAATATTGTGGACTACAACCTGTTTGTTAATAAGTATTAATTTATTTACCCGTTTCATGAAAATTCTTTTTAGAGGGTTTTACTTCAGTAATTCACAAAAGTGATGTGAAAAAAATATTGAAGTACACGAATTTAATTATATAATAGAATGCTCTCAAGTAGAAAGAGGTAGACAGAATATTTAGCATTATGAGGAACAAACTGTCTTTGTGACTAGAGAACGTTTGCATTTTTATCAGGGAGATAGTCTGTAAAGGCAAAATGGCATTTACATATAAATACATTATCTAAGTATGCTATGCTGCAAAACAGGGCGTAATAACTATAAACATGTGTCCACTTCACGTGCACATTAAAAGGAACAATATTGCCAATCATACGTAACTCGTACAGTAATACCTTATACAAATAAACGCACCTTAAGAAAACTTTTATTTGTGCCTGTGGTGTCTGTGTGTAAGAATAAATTGGAGATGTCCACTCACAGGAAATCTGAATTGACACATCGAGTAGGTATTTTCTATTCACGTCAAACTTTAATTTACACTTGCGTTTTCTTTTCCTTCCTATATGCTTTCGGAGCCAAATTAACACTGCTATGTAAATAAAACTTTGTAGTTGCATGTTTATCAAAGGAGTAAAATGACGATGATATTCATTAATATTATATGGCTATACCACATGTGTCGTATGTCGATGTGGAGTATTTTTTCTACAATCATCTCCCTTTCCTTATATCATTTCCTTATAATATTGTTATATTATCTTCTCTAGTCTAGTTTTAGATATATAAATTACCATTTATTTACCTTCTTATGGTTTGGCTTCATTTGGCAATAGTTCACATATAATAAAAGCAAAAGAATGAAATGAATGAAAAGTTTGGGAAATGAAATCGTAATTGATTCAGTTAGTTTTTGTGGACATTCTTTTATTATTACGTTAGCATTCATTGGTCACCACCACCAACTACAACGCAAACATTGTGGATTCTAGAACTAGTAAGGTCTAAGGTATGTGTTTAGTGTGAGTAACCAAAAAGAAAGGTTTTCCTTTTCTAATGCGGCCCAAAAATTATAAATGCTAAGATACAATGAAAGGAAAGGGTTGCACTTGGTCCAGACACATTTCACATCATTGTGTTCATGTACGTATTTCAATATGCTGCACGATGAGAATTTTTTCATTTACTAATCAAAGTATCGGCTACTGAAAATGAAATGCTAAATGAGAACCAAAGCATTTTACTCATAATTGTGTAGTGCATTGCATACATAATATTATTTCCTGTCAATAATATTGGCACGCCATCATTTCCTAAAGACGTGTAATGTAAAGTGGCAAAACGCAGCTGCTGTCTTGATTATTCATACCTTAAATATTTATCTGCAAAGCACCTACAAGCCTATACTGAGACAAATCCAAGTACTTAGCCAAGGCACGTACATTGCCCTCATGTTTTTATCACAATACATTTGCGTAGCACGGAAACGTGGTAATGTTTACTATCTATAAGCGTATCGTTAGTAGCAGTATTAAATTTCAATTTACATACGCAATTCAATCGTGAAAAGGAATTTGAGTTCAAAAGTTATTTAATAGTAAGAGCTTCAGTTTTTGCATGCGTGCGAGAGATATTAAAAAATGAGAAAAGGAGCATGACGAGAGGATTGGTCGGAAGAGAGCTATACTAGACGAATACAAAAAGAGTAAACTTTTCCAAATATACAGCACTATTGAGTTTAACTGTTTACTCTTTGAATTAAAAATAGCAATCTGTCATCAAAATCTAGGTACAAAAGAAATGCCTAGCCAATTCATGAAATAAACACTACTAATCGCTTGGAATCACAAAAGAGTAATAATACCATAAATTAAAAATAAATTATTGCACCTGCCTAATGTTATTTGGTTGCTTGAACTTGCTTCAATGTCTCAGACTCTGATTGTAAGATATACCTACGAAAATTATTTGATCAAATTACTAATACTAATGCATTCCATCCTTATGATTTATAGTGCGTTTCCTCTATAATTGCGGAATTTACTACAATAACATTTTTATAGTTATCAGTACCTGCAGAATCATGCAATTTTAATTTAATTAACAAAATAACTCAAGGAACTTGCTCTTTAATTGAGTGTTTTACAATTATCGAAATGGAAGTGAGTATTGAGTGTGAGTACTTTACCTAACAAATCGTGCTCTGGTTTTCAAAATAAAGCGTCTCAAGCCAACAACTATATCAAGCTTAGAATTTCTAATTACATACTTGCTGGTGGCAGTTCCTAATACCGCTTTACGCCTGTCAGTCCTGCCTATTTGTATTAATTATGTTTACAACTTTTATTACTTCAGTAAGCAATTCAAGAACAGTGTGGCAAGTGTTTTACAAAGTTACATGTTATAATATATTTCTGCCTTTATATTTTATTCACTGCCAACTACCTAAGTATGCTATTTACTTTTACTTTGTCGTTATAAGAACAGTCTATACTAAAATTTACCATAAGCAAAAAATATTACCCTGAACTGCATTTGCACATAGTTTTTAATTAGGAGTATGTACACAGCATACAAAAGGAAGAAAAACTTAACGTGTTTATCAAGTGCATTCAATATCTTGTCTGAATTACATCACATCAAACAATCAGACGGATCAATCAAATAACGTTAACACATTAAGTTTTCATTAAACGTATAAAATAAATCTTGTTAGGAATTTACAACAGAATTTACTCCGTACGATAAGAGATCTTAAATTTCTAACACGTAATGTTAACTGATACAAATCTTATTTTCCTGTTCAACTAAATTAGCCGATTGTACGTATTATACACACTATAACAACTAAACAACAATAATCCACAAAATGGACACAAACTTATATAATCTGCTGCTACAAAGCAATGGTAGAGCATATAGCGATACAAAAACCTATACAAGACGGCACAATAAACACAATTGCCAGTAAAAGTACACATTACTTTTAATTTAATAAAACCTGTACCTGTGTTTTATACAAAGCATTATTAGAAAAACCTATTGTTATTATTCCACTAACCGCAATTTATCAATGTTTATTTTTTCATTCACATCAAAGTTCCCAAATACAAATACCTATACACACAAATATAAATATACAAATGTGTTACAAAGAATGTAATTGAGTCTTAAACACCGTTTAATACACGTCTCGCTGATACTTACAAATGCAATGGAAAAAATGGATAAATTAGTAGAATGATGTTGTTAGCTCTCATAACGGCAAATAAAATGCATTTGTGCTCCGTTCCAATTTCACAGGTGAGGCCTGCTCAATGAGCTAGATGTAACTACTACAAAGTGCATTAAAGAACTACGATGTGTATAAGCTTTTACATCTAAATATAAAAAGGTATAGAGTCTAACGCAATTCTGTAGAAATAACACATGCATTTGAAAATACTTTTATAATAACTACAAATAATATGTAATTTACAACTGCAGTGCATAGTATGAAACGATCAACAGAATTATTTTTATACTATTGTCTTTAAAAATCCTGTTAGCAATAACTACTATGTATGCCTATACATATAACACCTATAGATAGGTATAAGAATGTACGACATCCCACACAGACGTAACACTATGCTCTCAGCATGCTCTGTTGCTCATATGTGACCCAAGCTGACGTGACGACGACTGCGATGCACAAACCTACACACTTTACTTATTTGTGTTCAGAATATACATGTTAAAGAACAAAGACAGAGAGAGATACAACAACTTTAACGTGAAATCTTTACTATTATGGTTAACAAAAGCCACAGAGATTTACTTGTAAAAAAATGTACTCACTTCAACCTTGTGCACATTAGGCATACTGTGTACATAAATAGTTCAGACACATTAACCAAGGGATATTTGCAAAGAATTATTTAATGACGACACGAATGACACATACCTCTAGTCCTATAGCACAAGGCATTTTCTATGTAGTACATAATATCGGTGGAATTACATGACATTCAAGTAGGATGAAAAATACTACCGTGGAAATGTTCTTTTCTTGTCATTCTTCAATTAAAATTTGTTTTTTATTGTAAAAATTCAGGTCATTCTTATTGTTTGTTTTTGACTGAGATTATAAAATTATTTTTTTCAGTTCAATCCCAGTAACAGTGTGTATGGTTGTTTGTGATCTGTACAAACAAATTTTTTCTTTGTTAAAAAAGTATAGAAAAGCTGTATAAGACATTCGTGTGTATGTGTGATTGTAAAAATGAGATACATTCACACTCACTAGCTATGCATGTACAAACAATTGATACTATTATTACGAGAGACAAATTGGCGGAAGTGACAGCACACACTTCTTGAGCGACTATTAGGCAAAACGAGATAATACGAAATGATGAATATCCTTTTAAGAAGGCAAATAATAATTCTTGTTCTAGATGTGAAGTTGCAAGAATAATAACGGGATAGGTAGGTATATATTTATCTCACTCATTCGCAGTAGAATAGCTGACTGTTCTCTAAACCTGTATTGACTACCTATACTCCACACACATACGAAAACTTTCTTAAATTTCGTCATCTTCATTTTCCTTTAGAATTTTAACGATGACTCGCTAAACAATCGCATTAGCAAACCGAAATGAAAAGTTAGACAATAAAGATGAATCCCCTCTGTGTATAATAACTCTATATATGAACTTCTCTGAAACTAATTACGAATGATTACATGATTTCCATTTCCATGCATGTCCCCTCGATTTACTATACACAGTTAACGTGTAACAAGTTTCTTTTTAACCATTAATTTAACCTCATACAATTAGTACTGGGCAGTACTAGCAGTATATGGTTAAGTTACCTACTACACTAATAGCACTACTATTATGTATAATGTCTTCAGAGACCGCAATGACGTGCACCTTCAAAAATCAAGTGAGATCCTACCTCAATCAAAGTGAATCCCTCTAGACGCATAAATTCTTAACATAATTAACTTACAAAATCACTTTATGATTGCATAATGATAATAATAGTCCTTCGGCACTGTGAACTACTAACCTACGTCTTCATCTTCTCTTTACTAAAACCTCAACGTTACGTTACATGCACATCGAATAATTGGGATGGAAAAGAAAATTAAAAGGGCAGGGAATACACAGAAAGAAGGTATTTCCACACACTCAAATCTAATAGATTGAATCCCATTTATTGTTATTATAGGTAATTTTTTACCGGCCGATATTCCAATACCTAATCATCTTTATTATGTCAGAGCGTTGCATGATTATTACCACTGTGTACAATAATGTACAGACCAGTTTTCCTATTTCCCTTCAACTTACTACTAGGAAATTATTGTGTCATCAATACAGACAGAACAGGACAGTAGCACAATTTAAAGGAGATATATTGTATATAGGCAGTACAGGCATTTTATAATGGTTCAGAGGAAGGTGCGTAATGACATGAACTCATCTGCACCACATAGTATCGCTATAAAATCATGAGATTAAATCTTTATTACGATATAGCATTACCATAATGTGTAGTAATCATTCCAATTACTTGTAAGCGAAAGAAATTTGTATGCTGCTACTATACAACGCACATTTATCAAAATAGAGAGTGACTCTTCCATGAGATTCGAGACTTACTGATCTATTTCTTAAAGACGTAAGCTCGCGTGCACGTCTTCGTACATACAAGTGCCTATACAAATTCCTCACGACGAACATCAATTGACACCCAATTATTCATATATTTACATCATTAAGCACCACACCATCATCATCATGAAAAATGTAAGTGAAAAGTTCCTCTTCTTTTATGAGGACCAAACTACAACTCTAACATACACACTACAAATTTCGACAATAATTTTTTCTACTCATGCAACATATTCGTGATCTTTCATCTCACTAAACTGTGTAATAGCAATAAATAACGTGTCGGTATCTCTGTATTACGCACGTTCTACTAATAATAATTGTCTCATGAGAGAATCAAATACCTGTAGATGTGCTATATAGTCCTGCTGGTTATAGTCTACTTTACAGTGTACATACTATAACGCTAGAAAGATTTGCTCAGATTCAGATTTAAGTAATTAAGTTTTGTGTTTAAAGTGCACACTCCACATTCATCTGAATGTACTACAAATAAAATATAAATACATTTCTTAACTAAAAGCACACAGACATTCACCCTAGTCAAGTAGTATTTTTATTACTTTTTACCCATCAGAAACCCATTGCATATTTTCTAACAAAAATTATGGACAAGCATTCTAGTAAAGCTACATATTGTCTCATTTTGAAAAATTCACGCTTGTGTAGATATGGAAGTGGCATTATGTTAGTAAGACTCTATTCTATTATTCATATGTTACGTCTCATAAACAATCTTGAATGTCTAAATGTATATAAATATGAGATGTACTTATTTGCCTGGAATATAATAACCTAATTAATTAGTTACCAGTTTGGTAATAGCATAACATAGGTAATTAGTATTTACAATAGTATAGCAATTAATGATTACAATGCTACAGATATTACAAGTCGAATTTGTTGACAAATAACGAGTGCAAAGTCAAAAATAAAGAAGAACAGTTGAATTTGTTCGTTATACTAATTCGATTCCTGATTGTGATATAATTGCAAGTAATGTAGGATAAATGTAGGATAAACAATAATAAAGAGGTAGTATATGGTAGATTTCATTTCAAATTGTATTACATTGGATTGCATGTGTAGGTATAGGTACTACACATGTATCATCCATCCACTGCTGAAGTAAACTGTAACATGCATGCTTCGCCGACACCGTTTCTATGTAATGATCTTATTCTCACAATAACAACAACAACATCTTTTCTTTCCTTTCGGCTCGCCATTTATTTCGTGCATTCATTCATCATCATTTACATAGTCTTGTCTCGACTCAATTTGACTTTTGATTTCATTTCAGTCGCTCCCGTGCAAAGAAACATATAAAGAACAACGACATTAGCATTAAACTGGCATGATATTGTTGTCAATTTGTTTTTGTTCACATTGCAAGTAATGAATGCAACAAAGTGCACCATGATTCTCTCCCCTCAGGCTTTTCATTCTGCGACCATACAGAAAAATGCAAACAAAACTTTTTTCCTGTGAGAAAATCATTGACTTGTTAAGTATTATTTTCTGTAGAGCACATTACAGAAAGAATGATTGTCGGAGCAAGCTGCTTGTTATTTGTCATTATACCAGTCGAGTTATACTTCATGTACATACAAGGTGCAAAAATCGTCTCACAAAGTATCTTATATATATCTGTAGCGAATAACATGAACAGATAAGAAAACCGGAAGGAATACATGCACACACATACCTAGCTCACTACAATAATAATTGCCTTACTCTTACAACTACCATTACTACTCCTTGGCGTCCTTGGTAAAAAATAGGATGGAAATGGAAATACATAACATTTTATCTCAGTGCGTACGTGGATAAAGAAAATAACGTACAAACTGAAAAACAGTAAGAGTTTATTCATTCTAAATTACACTTAAGTAGAAAATCCTTTTAAACAAATCCTGAACACCGACCGAGATGCATATCGAATCAACAATATGGTAATAGTAATGGTAAACATCCAAAAGTCATAAAAAGAATCCTTTCTTCTTAACTCCTAACCTAACCTACTGCTACTACTATTTAGATTGACTACTATTGCAATGCAATTTTTTTAGCCAGAGTCATCCTTCTGTATAATATATATGCAATGCATTATTGTGTGTGTAAGCAACTCAACCTGTCACTCGGGTTTGACAGAAATACTCCACATAGATAAAGAGATACTATGTGCAGATTATATACGCGTGTGTGTCTATTATACTGTGACTGCTTGTAGTAAGTACATAGTAAATGAAAAACGAGTGTATATTTGTAGCTATAAGAATGTAAGACATGTTTTTAATGTCTCTAGTTAGTACTTGTAATTTATATGCCAGTACATATATACATGAGTATTTATGCTTGTAATAGAACAGATTATTCACATTAATAAAAAAGAGATCGAACCGGTATATATTATTGTATGTGCATTCGTATAGTACTGACTTATAGCTGTATTGAGAGTGAGACTAGTCTACAATTACTATTCTCTCTGTAGTCTGTATACACCCTAATACTTCTCTTGTTCTATTCTTACTAGTGTAAAACAACTGCCCACACTGCTTTATTTATGCATATACAATGTAAACGACGGTGTGTTCTACTGCTCTAGTCTATTGTGGGAATCTTATTGTGGTAATGATAACAAAGGTTGACGCTAAATGCATTTCAAATGCAATCAGAGCTTTTAAGACTGTAATTAATGCAATACATTTGTTAAGAACAGAGTTATGTGTGGCTGTCGGTTGTCTTCTTTATTCACTATAATTTTCCATGTACAAGGGTTTGCTATAATACTAACAGAGAGCATGTCCGTTTTGCCTTTTTCAAACAAAACGGCTATAAATAATGATTTTTGTCTAGAAAATGAACGTTTCAATGGTTTCAACTTTCAAGTTGCAAAATTTGCTTCACAAAATAGGAAAATTATTGTTCAATATATATTATAGAGCACGAACATTTATTTATAATTGTTTCAATCATTTGTATACACAAAAGGTTACTAAATCAGAATCCTACAAATTCTTGATCTTCTCTTACTTCAGTAGAATTCTAAATCAGTTACTCCCATATTATGGGTAATAAATTGTTTTCATCTTTTAAATTGCTTATCTAAAATTTAAATGTTTTAAAATTTACATCTAATCTTAATAAAATTTCGGAAATGCAATGATTGTACAGTAAAGCGAAACCATAGCAGACTGGGCTATCTAACTATCTAGCTATCTACAAGCATGACACCGTTGAACCTAGGAAGAAGAACGTGAAAGTGTAAATACGAAATACAATAAAATACGAAGGTGGCTTTTAATTTAAAAATTAGTAGAACATTCTCATTTACAATGATATCCCTGTAATTACAGTATTACTTACGTAGGTAGTAGGTACATACTCTTGTCTCCGATTAAAGGCTGAAAAACAATTTACACAAATCTGATGGGGAAAAAACAAATTAACTTAAAATTACAATGATCAGATAAAAATATGTCACATTATTATGAAGGATATGCATTTGTATCGCAATTCACCTGGGACACAGTTCAAAGCTATTACTTTTTCACCTGTCTACAAATTGCAATTGCAAGTAAATCATGATAATGAGCGACGTAACGTGATCGGAGTGCCCCAGCAGCTATTATAAAGTACTACATCACATACAAATCACACACAAACGTTTTGCATCTCTCTACCCTTTCATTTGAAAGAAAATAAGAATGAATGTATACACATGCATTAAATATACATATGCAAGTAGGTAACAGTGGAACTACTACTACTACTACTACTACTACAAGAAGATAGGAGAACACGACAGACGTCATTCATTCAAAAGGTATGTAGCACACACAGTCCAACAGTTAGTAATATCACAAAATAAATGATAACAGTAGTAACGGCGTAACTCAATCTCTGTCTCTCAGTTGTGCATCTACTAATACTAAAAAGAGTACGACAAAGGGTATATACAATACAGTATCTCGGAAGATCATAATATATGAATGACTTAAAGATATATATTAGTGTAGAATGCTCGAAACTGTAAAGGTACCTCTCATTAGCAGTAGGGCAGTGCTTCTCAGACATTAGATGGAAAATATATAGGAATTTTAATATTATTAGAATACGATTATGAATACATATTTATTACATGCACTGAGACTGAGAGTGATAACAATAATAATGAGGTATGCTCTGCACACATAACTACTAAAAGAGGAATAAAATACAACACACACAGACACATAGGGAATACCATGTAAATAAATGCAATACAACGCGTAAAATACGTATAAGACGAGTTGAGCTGTCCCATGACACATAAAATATGCAGTAGTGGGTATAATACACACATTGAATTGTAGGAATAAGAATGTTGGACATAAAACACTGATTGAGTAGCACAGTAACTATTGACTGACTAACAGAGGGAGAAAGTCAAAATGCTTCTTTGACGACGACACGCTGTACATATACATTATCAAGTCTCAAGTCATACGTATATAGCTTGCTGTTAAATTAAAGCCCTGCTGTACATGTATTGTAGTAAAGCACAGCTTCGCTGTACACAAAGCTAAGCAAGCACAGTGAGCAAATGTCAGCAGCAGTCTCAGTCTCATATTATAGCAATGCAAAAATTGACATGTACACCAGGGCTGTGTGTTAGTAGTGGCAGTAGTAGTAGTGGTAGTACTCCTTCATTGTCAGTAGAATTTTACAGCATGTGTCTATATGTCTTATAATAATGTGTTGAATGTGTATCCGGATGGTCTACGGGATAAAAAGGCTTACATAGTAATTCTTATGGGTTTATTCTGGCTTTAGATGTTGGTGAGGTAGGACTACCTCTCTGCACACCAAACGAATCACCTCACAAACTTTACACGTAATAACAATCATAATAATAATAATCGCAGAGATTTAGTACACTTTGGAACACGTCAAGTACCTTCTCCTCCTCCTCCTACTTTAAAAATTTAATTGGAGATTGGGTTGCGTTGGAAAGAGAGTCTGTCAGTCAGTCGTCGTCATCGTGTCATTTCACTCACATCATATAAATACTCCACCACCCACCCGACTTCCTGCTATTGAGCTCTGGGATTCCAAACAAACAACGTGAACAATAAGACAGACAAATATCTTGCAGGAAACTTGTGATCTGTCGAACTATTCTATTGGAGATCAAACTATTGATTTGTGACATTATCAATTTACAGACTTTAAGTGAATTCACTCTTGAGTGTTTTTCTTTTCTTTTCTGGAGAATCTTTTCTCCGGTTCTGTCCTTTTGTTTTTCATTCGTCCACACTTTCACAAAATCAGCCATGAATTGGAATCACATTTCGGTAAGTGAATTTTTTATTTATTTTCTTTAGAAGCTATCCATAGTAGTATCAGATTTGGAAGTGTATTCCATTATATGACCATTGTGAGACTTTTTGCATTGTGACAAAATAGTTCTATGTAGGTACCTTTTGAGAAAAAGTTTAGTGCGTGAATAATACCATTGATCATCTTCATAGATACATTACCCATTCTCGTATGAAAAGAAAAATCTTAATAATAGTAAAAGTAAAGCTAAAGAAACTTTTATTCCCCTTTTTATCATAGTTTCCTCAACTTGTAAGTTTATGATCAAGAATTAGACACACTAACAGAAATCACATAATAAATAGATTAAATCAAGCTAAACTGAAAAGTTGAGATTTTTGTTTAAAATGTTAAGTCGGATGAGGTTAAATGCATTTAATTACTGCATTTATAAATGTTATACATGTTACTTAGAGATAAGTAAACAAAGTAGGTATAATCCCTGTCTGGTTTTATTAACCATTCGCACTTCATGCATTACATTGCAATTTGTACAAAGGATTTGGCAAAAAATGTTTCGTTGTTCGTAGGTCGAGTTTAATGAGTTGCAATTTGAACTTGTTGAAGAAGGAATGGCTGAAAAAATATGAATTTAATCGTATTGAAACGTGCGTGTATTAATAGCATCATGATGCAATCGTAGGAGCTATGGTGGTGTAGTTTTTCTTTGGAATAGAAGGTACATGAATTCATAATGGGCCCAGTGAGTAAAAACAAAGCCACAATTAATCTAGCAATCTGTTCCATATGAAAAAGTCAAAGCTTTTCATTTGGACTGCCATGACACAAGAGCGAATAACGCAACACAAAGAAAAACAAGTACCTTTATTTAAGTAAGTCTGAAGGTGTCATTGTGTATTTAGCATCTAATTCTGTTTTACAGGTTGAGACGTTTAATTTGAATGTGTGTGTGTCTTTACCACAAATGTAAATAACTTAGGTACTCGGTACTCCTGAGGTAGGCTTAGTATTAAATTCCATTTAAGAAATAGGTTTACTACAAAAAGGTGTTAAAGCAATAGCAGTTAAAAACTCTAATTTTTATATGAACTTACTAGTAAGGTGTGCTGTGCGCAGAGTTTTACCACTAGAATTTGCAAATAGATAACCTTTAATGGCATTGGCACAAATTTATTTCTTGCTATTATTAAATAATGAAATGAAAACTGAAGCTGTTACGAATTTTCCCATGCAAAGATACCTCGTCGTTCTTTGCACTGCTGCTCACAATCACAGGATCAGTTAGATATTGTGATTTTATTAGGCATTTTATTGAATTCTCATAAGAATTCAATTTATTGCTTAATCTCTCTCTCTCTCTTGTGCAAACTCAGATAGATGAGAGTTCACTCATTTCTTTCACACACTACGAGTAGTTCCACTAAAAAAGCCACCTATGGATTTTATACCATTTCGTCATTTATGTATTAAAGTCTTTGAGTAGGTTCATTTGGCTCAAGTATCTAATACAATACATACATGCAAATGGTACAATAGTCGTGTGTAAGAAGTGTAGCATTCACAGTTCACTTTTCATGGTTGATAACTTTTCTTTTTCTGAATTGAATATGTGAAGTGCGATCTGGTACTAAAATACCTGAACAAAAAAATTGAACAACAAACAAAAGTCAATGGGATGTTCATTCATAGGTTTGGTTTAGAGGTATGTGTTTCGTCACAAAATACCACAAATTGTTTTATTATCAAACTACTAAAATCCAAACCAATAATTCTTTAGGTTATGTTATGCAAATCCAAGAATTTGTGTAAAACTTTCTTTTGGTCAATTACGCTATCCCAGATAGGGCTAGACTGTAATATGACTCATAAGTATCGACAACATAGGCTTTTTAATTTAAATGTGCTCAGTTATTCAAAACATTACATCAGGTTAATCACAGATATGCCTGCAGTAACTTTTTGTAAAAGCATACACAGAACATACCGAACTCTCTTAGGCTGTCCATAACCTGAGTATACGATTTATGGGCAACTATGTGCTATGCTAAAAAACGCATTTATAAGTATCTGAATTTACATCTTGTGACATTGCAATATTTGATATTCAGTATACGAAAGAAAAAATGTTCAGCCGTATAAAAACAGACAGAAACTTATATTATGTATAAATATTACCAATGCTTTTATTATTTCGCGTAATGATTTATAGATCTGCAATATTTTCATCATGTTGATTGAATCAATCGATTTTCGAATAATTTAACTAACTAAGGATCCAATTTAAAGCATTTTAGTAAGGCTTAGTACATCGTTTGCTTGTATTAGAATTATTACGAGTCAATAAATTCCTTTGAATTTTCCTAATGTCATTCTTGTATTCTCTGTTTCACAATTTCTTAATGATATCAGTTGCTTACAATTAGAAATATGCAAATATCTTCAACGATAAATATCTGCATAAATTATTCTATAAATTAGAACTGCGAATCTGCTTTTACAGTGTGAACCTACATAAATCAACAGCAATTACAATTAGTCTTGTGACACGTAGGCGTATAGTGAGTAGCAATGTAAGTATTAGAATTCTAAACATTCCTCGTCGTTTTTTATGATGGCTTAGCAAGCGTAATAATTATATAAAAAGTTAATGAGTGCATTATAATCGCACTGTCTGTAGGGATACAAAAGGCACAATACACACCAAACGCACGTGATTAATTTAATAATTGAATAAAGTCTCAATTGACAATCTTAGAAAGTCACGGGCAGCATTTAATGACAATAGAAGAATAAGTGACAGCAAACCAACTAAAAAACTTTAGGCCGGATATGCGACAGGAACAATAAGCCCCTAAACGCAAAATACTACTTACAGCCGACGTGGCCTTTAGAAACGTCAAAGATTTTTAAGAATGAAAATGAAGTTCATACATCACACGTACTCCTGTTGTTCTCTACATATGTCAATATTTTTTAACCCTCAGCTCCTTGACTTATTGAGGAGGACATTAGCTTTTAGGATTAGAGCAACAGTCAAGTAATAATAACACTAGTAGCATTACTTAGTTAACACAACCGTGAGTTTCAAGTTTATAAACTTCTTCTTATAAGTCTTGCAGCAGTAACGTAGTATAAAATCGTGTAGTACAATGGAAAACAAAGGGAATGATGATATTATTTTGCAGTGTGAGAGACTCATCCACATCCACGCCTTGCAAATGTGCACTACAAACATTTCAATGGCTGAGAACGAAATGTGTTACTCACACAAAGTGTATATGTAAATATACACAAGAAAATTTCTCTTGCACTTTGTAATTGTAATTGTGACTTTTGCAAAGTAGTTACTGTCTATGTACCATGTTCTATCTACACTTGCACTATCAGCCGTAAGAATTTCAACACTTGCAAATTCAACAGTCAATTTAAATAGCAATTAATGCGTGAAAAAATGAAACTGACTACCTAAATGTCAAATCGTCTCTGACAATGCTAAGTAGATAAATCTGTGTTGTTGTGTGCATCAGTATTTTTTCCATTGTCTTTTTGCCGTATATAGTACATGATGAGTAATTCCATATTAGATTTTAAACATTTGCGTGCTTAGCTGTAAGACAAGCTCAAGGAGCTTTTCATCATCATTTTTCAGATGTCTGAAAACATAAAAAGAAGAAATTAGGACAAACTAAATAGACTACTACACACATAAACACAAGATGAGATGAATTTTCATTGCAGGATTAAATCAAATCAAATTAAATCAAAACCTAAGAAAGCTTAACACTTTATTCCAAGCTTAAAAGTTTCCGAAACGATTTAATCGTAAGGAGGTTAGTAGTAAAGACTTAAAAGTAAAGTTTTGATGTGTAGCACCAGAAGACAATTCAAGACAGCATACATAGATAAAGCAAATAGGCACATACAGGAATACATAAAAATATTCTACAAAATATTCACTTGCAGTTTGCTGTTAATCTGTTTACTTACTAACTAGTACAGAGTGGTCAATTCTCATTAGAATTAACGTACACACATATTATAATCATATGAATAAAATTTGCAAGGAAAAGTGAGCAACAGTTTTCTGTGTGTGGTTTAAACCAAAGGAACCATACAAATACCCACGCTGCTGGTAAAAAACAACAACAACTTTTATAGGGCACTAGTAAATAGTAAAGGTGTAGTACAGTCACAGGCTTAATAGAAAAAACAAAAAATAGCACACGAACACTACCACCACCGTTATGGCACGGTGTGGCATATCCATGTATGGATATGGATTGTGTCTGTGCACTTAGGTGTATATAAAATGCCGTGATTACTTGTAGAGTCGCGGCACAATCTACACGATAACAGCAGCAGCGGTACAGGCACATTAGTAAATAATAATCGCTCTGTGTGTTGTATTACTAGTGCAAAATAAAAAAGTAAAATTCTTCTTTCATCTTATCTGACATGAACATTTCCTCGCTTAATTTCCATGTGCTAGTTTGCATTTCCATTTAACAACAGAAATACAGCGTGTGATAACCCAAAGATTACTCCAAGGAGTCATATAATAATCTTATCTTGCATCCCACTCATTTTCAGTTCACAACTCATTTTCGCTTCCAAAGCTTTACATACAACACACTTACAATTATTCCAGACTCACACACGTTCAGTTGGCTACAGCCACTCTCCTAATACTAATCACAGCACTCTCATGCCGTGCCAGTATATTCTGCATACCTCCTTGTATGCACGTACTTTACTTGTATGTAAATTCTAGTAAGTAGTAATCGTCTCTCTAAAGAATGTAATTTGGCTACCGTTTCTTATGTCCCGTCCCCACCTCTTCTATTAAAAATTGACGCAATATTCTACCAAAGTTGAACAATTATTTTTAATTTGTATTTCCATGTTTATGTGATTAGGGGTCACAGAAGCAGAAACATATTGCCTGAAAAAATTATTTGTACAATCATATTTGCCACACTCCACGAGAAACATGGAATTGTACATTTATTATCATTATTGTGCAAAGCAGGTACGGATCTATTAAACAGAAAGGTTCCAACAGTTGTTATGTATTAAATTGGAATATATTGGTGTTTGTAATTGATTAGTTAGTTTTTAGTTATTGAGGTTTTGTTACACAATCATTTTGCTGTTTTCTATGCATTACATCGGCTGACAACATGACATAAGGCGTTATGCTAGTTTTCATCATCAATTTCAGCCTTATATAAAGGAAAACATCAGATACATTACACATATAAGAAAATTTAACAGACAGGAACTTGCAGTCACTTAGCCAAATCAACGTGCAAAAGCCGGTTTGGCCACTGCATGCTTTGAACATGAGTGCTGTATTGCATCGCAATGGATCGACCTATGTCCAAACCACTCTACTACCATCATCGAGATAATTTTATGATTTTTTCTTACGTAAAACGACATCAATAGTTTCTTCACACTCGCACACATGGTCTGCTGTCTAATATTTTCATTACCTACATATTATGCATTTAGGTATATATTACATATGTTAACATGATTTATTGGTTTCCGTTTCGATCACCAATTACTCTGTTTACTTACCACTTTTAAAGCCAGAAAGGAATGAAAAGAATTAAAATTTAAGTATAGTAGGTGAATAAAAAATTAAATAAATATTACTCAGAGCTTTTTCATCAGATACATACAAAAATGTGTGTTCTTTCAGTTTAACCTTATTATTTTACGGTTAAAAATTACTACCCTACGTAAACGAAGGTATTTCTCTATACTAATACACATTGAGACTTTCAACAATGCAACGAATCGAAACCAAACCACCCGTTGTGTCGTGGTTATTGAGGGTAATTCTGTTTCCACTTTTTGATCCATACGTATAATTCTACACAATTTTCTGCTGTGGGTAATGATGACTGTGCGGTTCAAAAATACATGAATTATCTCTCAACTATGAACGAATACATGCACAATAATAACAAATGGTAAAATATTATGTGATATTTTACACCCCTCCTTCCTGCTTATTTCCGGAACAAGTGGTTTACACCTTATCTCTATCCGCGTGGCTCTCACACAATGTTCTTTTCATACCTACTAATCTTAGAAAAACATTTGTACTGAAAGAAAAATATTAGTATAACTTCTCAAGTAAATATTGTAATCACATCTGAACCATTCATCTCCGATTTAAAAAATTGTTTCCTATTTACCTACTTGATAGTACTGTTGTTGTGCAGCTAATAACAATCGTGGTTACAAACATAATACAAATAATCCTTCCATTTCACTAAACGCAGTCATTCTATTCTATACGATTGTAGCGGACTAGCCTTAAATAATTAAATTTGGATTTGGTTAAAAATTGAACCATGCCTTCCACATGCAAATGTAGGTATCACTTAGGAGTGCAGTTCGTTCACATTACATAACAATTTGGCAACTCATTGCAGATTAAGTTTATAATAACTTAAAAATGACAGGTAATTAACTTGCGTATGTCTCAAGTTAAGTGCATGTAATTAGGTACTTACAATAGCTACTAGAAATGATAGTGATAATAGACTCCACAACGATTACCAATTGTAAATCACGTAAATTATTTTAACCTGCAGTTACTGTTACTACATTAGAATCTATGAATTAATTTTGGTAGTGAGATTATTCTGCAATTAAAATTTTTACTACACGACTTAAGTGCAGGTTCAATTATACTAAATTATTTCTATGCAGCACAAAGTCATATATGATTCAGTACCTTAACTAATACCTTAGATGAATTCCTTATCAATGTTTTTAGGATTCGAGTACAAGTATCTTTTTACCCATTTCAAAATATTGCCATAGACATTTTTATTATGTCGGACACACGTGGAATTAAATACTTACCTTAAACTTAAACTAGACCTTTGTGCTTATTTTCTAAAATATAGACGTTTGTTCCACACGTGCTAGCCAATTAAAATTATACACAGTTTAATAACACCGTAGCAAATTAAACATTCATTACAATGACAAGACAATATTGTTAGTACAATATAAGAAGCTATTAATTGCACATTTTACACACAGCATCTCTGAAACGATTCTCTCATTACATACGTTTCATGCGCCTCTCTGTTTCTTCTGGTCAGTCGTAAATGTTCATTTACATTTCAGCCACGGCTTAACAATAATAATGAAGATTTTTAGCAAAGCAAATGTGAGTCAGTTGGTTTCTAAGCCGAAGGGCTAAATCAAATCAAAGCAGGAGCAATAACAGCATGAGGAACAACCATTATCCGAGACGAGACAGCAAGAGCAAAGTCATGATTCACGCTTTTCTCGTCTTGCCTTGTCTCTCACTTTCATTTTAGTCGGCTGTAGGAGTGCATTGGACATTTAATCATTCCCATACAACAAATACGTCTGTACTCATCTCACTCTCAGCATCCTAACAACAACTTAACCAGTTGACGAGAGTGCACCAGAACAATCACTTCTTGTACATATGCATATCCAATTTCAAGCTTATATACGCTCAATATATATAGGCATCTCTATAGTAAATCCTATAACAAACACATAATGCATTATCATAAACGAAAAAATACGTTGTTGCATATTACTTAAAGACTAAATTAAGCTTAGCTTTAATATCTGCATTTAAAAACATATATTATTTACTATGTCGTATTTCCCATCATCCCTACTGCTGACACAGAACAGCGTGTGTAATCTTCATCTTATTTACACCGAGCAACGTGTGTACTTGTGCAACAGGAGATTGAACGTGTACTAGACTTAATATTTAATTCGAATCCCATCTTATAAGGTGTACGTATCGTCATAAAAGGAAAAGCGCACAGGTGGGCACATTGTAAAGGTAAACATAACATACACACAAGGAAAATGCATAGCGGGGAGTACAGCACACTTAAAAAAGAGATACAGTTAGCACAGACTCTCTGTCTTTAGCTAATACCTCTGTTCCACTCTAACTCATCATCAGTCTAATGTGTGTTTTAAATCTGCACTTGTACTTTAATACACGTAAAGGAGTAGGATATATGCATTTAACTTTTACTGTTTCTCTCAGCTAGGAACTATGTCGTAGTATAAAGTGAATTGTTTAGAAAATGAAATGAAGAGTAGCTTGTAATAAGAAGTATGTAAATGTATTATAATGCTGCTATTATACTACTAATATAATTTATATATCTGTACATACCATGAATGAGTGGAGAATCCTAAGTGAGTCATGTGTAGTGCATAACAATAAATATAATTGTATTGTATACGACTACGACATAGCCATAGGTAAGTTAGTTATAAGAATCTTTATTACCTTACGGGTAGTATACTACTGCAGTAGTGGTACTAATATGATTGTTATTGTTATTGGAGAATAAATAGTAATAATAAGTGTGTATGTGTTGAGAATATATACAGAAAGAGATATTATGTTTTGTATGTAAGAACATGGATATGTGAATGTGAATGTGAGTTGAGTAGGTAATAAGTAAATAAGTATGCGAAAGTCTTTGCCATTCTTCGTCAGTTGAAATCTGCACTTAAACATTTTAGTAGTAGTGGACGGACATGCATATACCACACACATACGGTCACAGCCATACGTAAATTAGTGGTTGTAGTACCTACTGGGCCTTGTTGTCATCTCATCATCATCATCATCTTCGTCTAGTAGTAGCCTTCTGTTGTATGTTAACTATTTTTAGGTTTTTTCAGGTCATTGACACATCTCCAATTCGATTCGAATGGATTGAAATCAAATGAAATGGCTACTGCACATAATAATATTGTGAACTTGCCTTTCCTACTCATGTTACCTACATATTTTCATAAACTCCTTGTCAAGTTTGCCCAAACTTTCCCATTTATGTTTATTTCTGCACACTCATAATAATATTATGCACATGTGTAGAGTCACAGTGAGTCTACGTCCGTTCCAAATTCGACGAGTAGCATCTTCGTTTTCATTCATGCAAATAGAAAATATCTGGCCTTCAGAAAACAATTGTATTATTGTATTTATAGTGTAAGTCATGAATCATGAATACTTCTTCGCTAAAAGTTGACCAGGCGTATTTTTTTGTAATAAATACATTTTATTGATAAAATCGTCTGTAAACCATCATTTAGTACTATTTTTCTAAAAACGAAGTACGACAACATTGGATAAAAACGTGTTCAAAATTATAATACAACCAATTGTATACTGTAGATATTAAATGTTCCACAATTCTGAACTATCTGAACCAAAAATAATTTCGACTGTTGTACTGTCATTATGAACGTTGATTTAATTTAAGCAGTGGCTATACATTTTATAGATACCTACATTTGCATTGGTAGAAGTAAAATGTTAGTAAGCAGAAAACATGAGAATGTTTGGTTATCGAGAGAGTAAGCAGAAATTAATTCATCAACAATTCAAAAGGTCACTTATTCATTCAAATATGAAATCACAATGGTCTTTGTACAGGGTTAGGATGTCATTATTGATTCCAAGTGTTTTGTTTATTGTACTAACTTGACCCGAATGAAAAAGTTCTAATCATCATAATGTTTGCTTATTCCTCTCTAGAATGCTGTTCTAGTCCTTATATTTGCAGTATTGGGTAGTGCAGAGCCGCCTTCACCATTTTCAACTTACAATGTCCCTCCTGCAACATCTTATGGCAAATACAATATACAAATATTTATTTTGTGTTAATCATATGCAATTTCTTTTAAGCTGAAGTACTATTATCAAGCATACACTAATCATGCATGTACATATTTTGTTCAGGAGCTCCTTCTGGGTCCTACGGAGCACCCGGTAAGTTTTCATACCCAAACAAATACATATAAAATAAGCTATGCACTTACGAAACTTATTTTCATTTCATACATGCATGCAAAAACAAATAAATTATGCAAATACTACAACGTGAATTTCGTAAATGAACTTAATGTTCACGTACCTTCCTTTCGTCTTCTCTTCATTCTTAACGCTTAATTTCGTTTTCTATTTGCAGCATCTGGCTATGGTGCTCCTCCACCATCATACGGTATGTTAAGTACAATATCCGGAAGAACTAGGTCAAGTCAACAATGATTTATTTTATGAGATGCGATGGGTTTAAAGTTTTTAACTATAAGTAGCTGGTAGCTAGCTCTTAAGCCTTATTATTAGAAAAGGAAAGGTTAGCTTACTTACACTTGTATGCATTTTACTTATGTTTTCATTCCCATTGATTTTTCTCTGTTGAAACAAGGACCTCCACCCAGCTACGGTCCTCCAGTACAGCCTTCTTATGGTGAGAAAAGCGGATGCATATTATGATTAATGTTCTTTTTGTACTTAAGCATAGTAAACAATTAAAATTATTTTTCCGACAATATTATTTTACGAGTTTTTTCCTCAATTTTCTCACAGGACCACCCCCGAAGCCATCATACGGACCACGTAAGTATTTATTGCCATATTTTTATAGTATTCACTCATATTCTATGCATTCTTTACTCAGATCCTTTACTAAACGAACACAAATTTGAATTTTTCAGCTAAGGCATCATATGGACCACCAAAAGTAAGTTCTATTAACTAATTCTCCTCAAAAACCACAAAATCTTTGTTTGCACCATCGTCTTATGCCGCTACACTACGATGCACACAAGTGTGCAACAAAAACATCCTGCAGTGACAACGGAGGAAATACACAATCATGATCAGAATGATCTTGAAACGCAAACTCAGATAAATATCTGCTCGCACACAAATCAATTTACGGTGACCAAGAAAATTCCGTGTGTGTGAAATCTTTTTCTACTGCCACACAAACATCTACACTTTTTATGACTATTCTTTGAAGTCAAATTGGTAGCGAACATGTTACACAACTTTATTCTATATTTCATGTTAGTATGTCATGAAATCCACATTTTAATGAGCACGTGTATCTTAGAAAACCATCTTTGAGATCTAAGACCTCATAAATGAATTTTATTGCACAATATTCTCTTTTTAAATTTCTATTTGCACTTGCACTCTTTTAGCCAAGCTATGGTCCACCCAAAGGCCCATCCAAGGTCAGTCACCATTCTGCACAGCACAAAATACTTTCTTTACTATATTTTCAGACCGTTAATCTTACAACGTCATTTACACCGCCATTAAATCGAGATTACTATATGTAAAATTTAAAAAAACACGAATCTAACATTTTTAAAAATGAATTTATAGGGCTACGGCGGCGGTCACGGCGGAGGTGGCGGCGGTCACGGTAATATAATTGGTGATATTATCCGAACGAAAGCAGCCATAAAGGGTGCCATTATCGGAGCCTTAAAATCCATCAAAGGAGGTCTTATAGCCGTCAAAGGCAAAATCATTAAAACTAAAGGGCAACTTATTGCTGCTAAAGGTGGAGTCATTGAAGGGTTTGGCCGAGGCATAGCCGAGAAAGGAAAGAGTCTTAAAGCTGGTCTTAAGAATCTTAACTTTGGAAAGGGAGGCGGTGGTGGCGGATATGGTAAGAAAACACCCTTTTATTGCATTATATCTTTTCAACAAAATCAAATCATGTCAAAACAATTAACATTACATATTTATTTAAATAACAACAAAACCGAAGTAGTAACTCGTGCAGACATTTCCGGAAACGCTTCTTTCTAAAAATAGCCAAGAATAATAATTTAATAATAGAATTAGGCCGTGCGTGGGCTACGCATAAAAAGATTAGTAAGAAAACGGTTATTTTCTGATATTCTGAGTTGAATCATTACCACCTTTGCATTTAACGTGTGCTAATTCGTGTAAAAACTGTCAAGAGTAAATATAATACTTCTGTGCTAAAAGTTAACACAAGTCCTTCACAATGTACCTCCATAGTAAAATGCTATGAAAGTATTATTATAAACTACAGGTATGTTAATTGTGACAGGTATAATTGCTATAGTAGGTATCTAATGCAGAACTACCGTTAGTTACGTTACATTTATCTTGGATTATGCATTTAGCATTACAACGTGCAATGTCTATAAGCATTAAGCACAATCTCGTAAGTTAAATTGGACATTAAAAAGTAACTGCGTATTAGAAGCATACGAAGTAATAATAAACCGCAGAGCCACTATCGTGTTGATAATCTTGTATGAGTTTAAATACACTTTCACTCTCTAAATGGTCTTTAACTTGTTATAACATAATTCAGTGGTACTTTGATAGCAAAGAATGGTCTTACGTTGCATTACTATAATAACATTATACACACTGCATGTGAGTATGCGATGATCATCAGGTATGGTAGCAGAGCGAGCCAATTCATTAATGATGAAGAATGTTAATAGCAGAGAAGATACTCCAAAAGATATACTCTCGTCTGTATTCTGTATATATAAAGAAAAAGGAAAGAATGAGTCAGTGAGTCTTTTCAGTGTTATTATCTTCTCTGGTTGCAAATTGGAAGGCAAACGAAACCGCAAAGCATAATATTATCTTCCAACGTGCACAAAGCAGTAGTAATAATACCTTTGTGTATAGTATATACATCTAACTGTATCAAACAAACTATGGGCAGGTAGTTGTAGTATCTTCTTAAAATAAGTGACTAATACAAAGTCTGTAGCTGCCTCAGTGTATTTTTGAAATGAGGCGAGTCCTTATAAAGTCAACAGACAAGACAAATGCACTTAGCATTTAGCACAGAGAGGCAGCCACAATATGATTATAAGAATGATCGCCATAAGTATATGAAGCTATACTATTTATATACTCAACGATAGTAATTTATAAAAGTAAAAATGTCCTATACAATATAAGAAGTACCTACTACAGTATATCATATTATATCTTAAAATTACTACACTCCCAACAACATCCTTACTACAAAACACAATGCTGCATTAGACACGCAAATAGTACAATCACAATCTTCTGTGAATGAATGAGGGATATGCATTTATTCATCGTAGCGTAACTTTCACCCGGTAGCTTAAGAACTTAGTAAACTTTAGCAAAGAGCTACCACTACTATAATATGCATATCATATAGGAGCACTACTTAACTTTATACTGTTGTGAGTAGTAGGAATAATAATGTTATACTAAGTATGTGTGAAGGAAGACCAAATAATAATCAACATCGTATTAGCATTTATTTAGCATTCATACATCAAACGTTCTTATCCTGCTCTTGTTATTCACCGTGTATTTGCAGTAATACGTATCCGCACTACATCAGACATTCGTTTCTTCTTCTCTCGACAACAACACATCAGAAAATACCGTGGGAATCACTTCCCTTTCCTTTCTGTTTACAAAATGAGCAGAGAAGGCAGAAAGCAGTGTATTGTATTAGCGGTAGTGCGTTGCAAATAAACTGCATGATTATTATACACAGAGTTTATCTTGTATCCTCTTACTTAGAACGCATAATGAACATTACTCGAGAAGATATACATTCAGGCACTTTATCATAATATGTATATGCCAAATCAACTACATGTTGTTTTATAGCAAAAATAAAGAGTTAACTTTATTTATTAACATCATTTTAATATAATAGTACAGCAGACAAAGTGTGTATAATATACACGCAGATAATAACACAGACTACTCGGCAAAGATTGTAATTTCCAACTGTCAATGTGTAAGTTATAGTAATTCAGACTGAAAGTGTATAACTTACGACTTATGGAACCTATAGACACTTGTACTTGTGTACAAAGTTTCATACTTCATTCATTATTTTTTGCCGCATTCAGGTAGTATGTATATTAAGTGGAATAATGTTTTTAATAGTGTGACTCGAATAAATGGGCTTACAATATTATTATTAAAGTTACCTACATACTCCTATAATATAAGTAAGTAGTAAACTCATTCTGTGCAAAATGTAGTACGTATACCACTTCCAGATGATCCGAGCAGCAGCTCATTTAACTCTTAATGTTAAAAATCATACAACAATAAGAATAACTGTGTTGTAAATGCTTAATATTAAATATATACTCAGGCGGATCATTACGCGCTTTTGTGAACTGCACAGAATAGATGTTAATAATAATGAGTTGACGTTGACGAGTCAAAGAAGTAGAAATGAGTAGTGCATGTTGTTCATGGATGTAGTAAGTGAATAGGAATTTATAAATGCATATGTGTTGGAATTAATGCAAAGAATGAAGCTGAGCCGGAACTATGCCACTTCAAACTACGTTACTGGTATTGTGTGGGGTATGGTATGCTTTTACAATTTGTTCTAGTATTGCATTGCTGTTATTACTGTGTGTGTATGTGTGTGTGTATTAAGTGCTATGTTGTTGGCACAGTAAGACATGAGACAATAATATTGCTGCGTTTGTCTTCACACGTAAATGTACTTACTTCTGTGATGGCGGAGAAAAACAATGCAAATCTGTTTGTCTCCGTAGGCATCGAGCGCATACTTTTTCGAGGGTGGCCGTCTCTCTTTTTAAGACGTATTGAAATAATTGCAGTTATAAATCAACTGTGAGGAAAAAATGCAAATGTGGGTATCAAGCCATTTAATGCTTGAAGGTCCCTGATAAAGATGATTTCTATTTGGACTATATAAGACTAAGTAAGACTGACAAAAGTAGTTTATTGCTATGCACCAGGATGACTTAGCTTCATGTTTTACTTTGTGCTAGAAACAAAACGGACATTTATGAGGTGGTAATAATAAATGTATTTAATTAATCTTACAACAATTTTAACACGTGAATTTCATACCAAGAACGACGACAAGGACAGTTGGTTGAATCTCCGACACATCATTACCATGAATATTGGGTAAAACAAGAGCGACCAATGACATTGACAATGAAAGCGAAGGATGTCGTCGCATCAATGTGGACGATAATGAAACTTCTGCCAAAATTTCCGCCTTTGCCCCCAATTCCGACAATTTCTGTGACAATAGCTCCAGCAGCTCCTGCTGTTAAAATGGGACCACAAAATCTCTTCGACTTTATATACAGACTTATACCTATGTTACCGAATCCTTTAGAACTTCTGCCTGGAATTCCCACGGTGACATTCAAAATAGAACCTACACCTTCAAATGTCACAACAATGAAAGGCATTGATTTGTTTTCTTTGCTGCTTGGAAAGAAAAAATTGCTTCATCAACATAAGTATGGAAATGTGGAAGCGTGGCCATCACCAGCGCCTACAACTGCAAAACCAATGATGATGAGTACACCAATGGCACCACCAATGCCAGCTCCGATGGCACCACCAACTCAGGCACCACAACCAATGGCACCGAAACCCGGAAATCCCGTACCACCACCTCCAGTGAATTTCGGTTGGGGATGGCCACCACAAATCATACCTCAATTTATACCGTTTCCAAAACCACCTCTTCCACTTCTACCTCCACTATTTCCTCCACCAGGACCCGCTCCTCCTCCACGACCTTATGTTGCCCCAAATGCATATGGAAACTATTACGGCGTAAGAAGTGCTTTTGATAATCGGACACAATTTAACATCAATGACCTACCTCAATTTCAACAACAGCAACAACAGTTACGGACACAGCAGATGCAGCAACAACCCCTACAACAATTTCAGCAACAACAATTACGGACACAGCAGATGCAGCAACAACCCCTACAACAATTTCAGCAAGAACCGATGCAACAATTTCAACAACAACCATTACAAGAATTGGAACAACCATCGGTTGAACAATTTCAAGACCAGCAACTACAATTGCGGCGACAACGGATGCAACAAAGAGCATTACGGAGACAGCAGATGATGATGCAACAGCAGATGCAACAACAAATACAAATGCAACAGCAACCACTGCAGCGGCAACAATTTCCAGCTTTTTCCACATTGTCTAAAACGAAACAGTATCCAGATGAGGGACAATACCTGGAAATAAATAATAATTACGTAGAAAATCCTGTCAGTCAAGGCGATACAGTTGATGTTACAAATACATTGAAAGAACAAGAAACTGCAGAGTATCTAGCTAATCTGGCTCAAGGATACTACGGCAATGGCAATGGAAATTATGAAAACGGCAGTTACAGCTTTAACAATTTCGAAACTACATACGAAACTGCTGAAAATCCAAGCGTTGTTCCTGTAACTTCCCATGAAACTGTTGAAACTCCAAGCGATTTGTCTACAACTACGTACGCACCCGACGAAAAAAATTATTTGCCAGTGACAATGTCCTCAATGGAGATATCGAGTCGTAGAAGCGAATATGAATATGAAAATAATTCTGACAACCGGACCGACATCATGAAAAGAACAAGAAACTTTCTACGAAATTATAAAAATACTAATAATGCTACACTTAAAGATATTAATAGACAAGATTACTTTTACAGTGACGAGGTTTTGCCATTCAATGAAGAAAATGATACAATTAGCTACAACATTAGCAGTGGTGGTAATGGTACAAGTACTGACTACGAGACAGAGACGGAGACCACAACAGAATTAACATCAGGGACAATGACAGAAGCTACAACGTTGGCTATTGAGACAACAATAGGAAAAAGGACAGGACTAACGCAAGAAGAGGACGATGAAAATGTTGTTGATGTAAAGGAAGAGGAAGGTAGCTATTCGAGACTGACATTCTGACGACTTCTCTTGTAAATAAATAGTCTTGCGTTGACAACGACTGTTACTGTCCCGCTGCAGTCCAGCATGCACCATTTACAATTGTAAACTAAATATAGATCATTTTCAAAAGAATACTTCAAAAGTACAATGAAAATATCACAAAACCACAAATTAACCTCGGTGGAAAAAAGAGTCATTGTGAAACGCAGGGTTGAGCGTGAAATCAGAGTCTTCTCTTTCATTCGTACTGTATGTAATGCAACGCACAAGAAGAGCAACAAAAGAAAATCCACAAAAACAATTTTCTTACATCACGTAAATTGTAGAGAACGTTCTACGCGAAAGCACACACTACCTACATACTTCAATTCTAATCCAATACACAAAAACATGCAAGAAACTTTACTTTTCTTTGCATTCTTCTAGACTTTACAGTGTTTTACTGCTAATCTTCCGCAATCTTACTCTGATTAGCTTGAAAAGATGAAAGATCACAGATGCGAGGATTAAATCAGATATCAGCTAAAGAGTCTAACGAATTTCGTACAATATTCGCTATACCTTTAGATAAATCTCGACTGATTCACTTTTCAGTGGCGATTGCAATGCGTGATGAGATTTTCTCTCGTTATTCCATCATCAACGTTTGCCGAAACGTTTACGCACTCAATACTTCATTTTCTATGCTGTTTGTTAGTTGTGCGACTTTTATCTGCAAAGAGAAGCACCTGATTACTATATTGCCTATCTATTCCATTCCATTCTCTAAATCACAGCACATTTCTCTCGAAAAGAGTGAAATATGAACTTGGAAATAGTTTTATATCATATCTTAGCATCATCCCTCATCTTTTAATACAGTTAGAGCACGAAAATCACTGTTTCTTATCAATATGGAAATTACCATACACATTGTGTGCACACGTACATGCTCGTGTTTTCCATTCAGACCGGCAAATATCGTGACCGTCATTCTTTATAATTTCACATTAGCCACAATCTCGCACGTAGACACTTAATTAGTCACGAAAACCTCTTCTTATGTGACTTTGTCATTCACAAACACATGTCCACTCTTAACTAAAATATTTTCTAGTAATTTGTCAACTGTCTTTTCTTTTTACAGGAAAAGGTCCATCCACCAGCTATGGTCCACCCAAGGCTGTAAGTGCACACAATTTAACAAATCTTTTTAAATCATTTTTTTACTTTCATGATTATTATGAGGTTAATAAAATTATATTTTCTTACTTGTAGTCTTATGGTCCACCACCAAAGGCTTATGGCCCTCCACCAAAAGCATACGGCCCACCTAAGGCTTCATATGGCCCACCAAAGGCATCCTACGGTAAGAACTAAACAGAGTTACATTTTCGAACAAAAAATTGGGTATAGCTGAGACTAACATTAATTTTCACACTTACTATATTGCAATAGGACCCCCAAGCGACAGCTACGGCCCACCATCAGGAGGAAGTGGTAAAGGATTTGGATTTGGAAGTTTGACATCCGGATTTGGAAAAGGCAAAGGAGGCGGCGGCAGTGGTGGTGGCTACGGAGGTTCTGGTCACAGTTCCGGTTACATTGTTATCCAACCTGTAGGAAACTCCGGATACAGTGGCCCAAGCAGCTCTTACAGTCAAACCGTTCCAACATACAATGCTCCAGCTCCTTCCAAACCTACCTATGATGCTCCATCTCCATCCTCAAGCTATTCAAGTAATTAATACTCTTTGAACGCACCTGGACTAATTTTTTACGTAAACTAAATGCAGAAAAAAATCGAAATTCAAAAATTAATTAATTTTATATCTTCAGTTTCAGCTCCATCAACGAGTTACAACATTCCACCAAGTGGACCCGCAGTTTCGAATAGTTATTCCGCACCTTCAACAAGTTATTCATCTCCACAAAACAGTTATGCTGCTCCAGCCTCAACCTATGGACCACCTCCACAACAAAATTATGGAACACCTACCGGCTTCGCAGCACCCAGTGGAGGTAGCAGCTCATATTCTCAAAGTAGTAGCAGTGCATACACTGCCCCAATATTGTCAAGTGCCAGCAGCAGTTCAGGTGGGGAATCTGGCTATAATTCTATTTCATCTGACTCAGCGGCTGCACAATACCAGCCTGCACCAGCAACAGACTTGCACAACACCGCACTTTCTCAATCCGATTCACTGCCTGTAGTAGATCCTTTCGGTGGCTCACAAAACAGCCTGCCCGAACAGACTTATGCTCAGGTCTCAGTCTCATCATCACAATCTCAATATTCTGCTCCTCCACAACAAGAATCACAATCACAATATTCAGCTCCTTCACAAGAGCCACAATATTCAGCTCCTCCACAAGAGCCACAATATTCTGCTCCTCAACAAGAGTCACAATATTCTGCTCCTCAACAAGAGCCACAATATTCAGCTCCTCCTCAGGAGCAATATTCAGCTCCTCAACAAGAGCCACAATATTCAGTTCCGCAACAAGAGCAGCAATATTCAGCTCCGCAACAAGAGCAGCAATACTCTGCTTCCCCTGCTCAGGAGCAATATTCTAATAATAATAATCAAAGTCCTCCACAACAGGATTATTCAGTAGTAATTCCACAAAATGACTATTCTTCCCCATCAGTCTCAGGAGGAGGTTCACAGAATTCCTTTAATGTGCCTTCTTCTTCTTCAATAGACACAGGTACTTTCTCGGCTGTAGTTCAGCCGGCACTAGAGATTTCTTCTTCATATCAAGGTCCTGATAGTCAAACATACGGAAGTCCATCTCAGTATCAAGTCCAAAGTGCACCTACTGGAAGTTATAGTCAAAGTGAAAACACAAATCAAGGTACAGACGACTATCCTACAAGTTACACTCAAACTCGTAGTCCTAGTAGTTCTTCTTCATCAACATCTTCTAACCAAAATCCAAAAAACATAGTTGTAGAACCCGAGCATCAGTCTGAGCCTGAAAAACTAACTAATCCGCATAATACTAATAGTAAAGCAAATCCCGTAGAACTACCTTCTGACTCCTCACCCGCTAGTAGCACGACTACCACAAATTCTCAATCTTCTTCTTCCACCTCTTCTTCAACCACTCACTCTTCTACTACTAACAACAACGATGCGAATATTCATAATCATAATCATAATGTAAAAATTATTAATAATGCTCCTCATGGGGTAGACCAATCACAGCAATATTCAGGAGATGGTGGCGGATATGACCGACCTGGAACAAAAGACATTTTCACCGTTATCGAACAAATAAGAGGAGGACATAAAAAGTCACCACAGACTGGGACTGGATCACGGCCTACTGACCAAACATATTCTATCCCTAACCCTCCCTCTGTTAATAATAATCAGCCTGATTATAACCTTGTTCAACCTGAATTCTCTATTAGTTCCGTACCCGGTTCCCATACTCAGTCTTATGAACAGTTTCAATCTCAGCAACCAACGCAGTCGAGCAGTCAACCACAAGGACCACAAGTCCATTACATTACGGACAACCAAGTTGACCAATACCACAATAACAATCAACAACAACAACCACAAGTAACTTACCAGTTGTCCACAGATGAAATCCAAAAGGTGCCAATAGTCAGCCATTTTGAGGTGAGTCAGGAAATATCTTCGTCTGGAGGCTACCAGCAACCGTCTCAAGGAGGTCAGTCCAATGATGGAGGCTACCAACAACAACAGGAGGACCAACAACCAGTTCCTGTCCCGGATTCAGGTTATGGATCCAGAATACCACAAGGACAAAATAAACTACCCACGTTTCCAGGAGGCTGCTGCTCGGATTTACCCGCAATACCACAGCCAGTCCCGAATTTCGCTTCACCATCACCACAGACTGAGTATGGCCTTCCTAACAAAGATTCCTCTTATTCTCCCCAGGTATATAGTCCCGTCTATCAAAAACCTGCACCCACTTCCCCCGTACAAACACAAAATTCTGGACAGAGTTACGGACACTTGGAGCCAGCTAATACAGGCAAGTACAGCCCTTCCGTTTCCAACTCCACGGATTATTATGCCCAGGACAGTCGTAATAATTCATCCAATGCACCTGTACAACTCCTAGATCCTCTTCCATCTTTCTCAATCACACCCAATAGACTTTCCCATAGACCTGTTCGACAAAGAGTTCGAGTTCGCGTTAAAACGACAACTACCACAGGCTCCACGACTGAAACTACGACTAGCACTACCACAACGACTACAACAAGCAAACCAGAATTAAAAGTCCCGTCGACCGATGACAATATCACAAGTCAGACTATCAATCGACCAATGATAAACATTATTAATGGAAATGGAAACAATGACAATCCTACCGACAAGACTTTAATCATAAGAAAACAAAATAATAATAACAAGGCGAATGAAACCTCTTCGGGAGGAGATGAGAATGGAAATAAAACTGTTATAGTTTATGCCACGTCAAGTAGTTCTACAACTTCGACACAAATTCCTTTGAAAATTAATAAGACTACATCCTTCACCCCTCTTCCTAAACGCTACATTGTTCGTTATGTTTCACCCCGAACGAAATCTCCACAGATTTTAACTTTCAGAAATTCCAAGTCAAAGTCAAACTTTAGTGTTAGCCGTAATAGAACGATAACATCCAAAACAACGACTCAAATGCCTAGCTACTCCTCAGTAAAAACATACAATCCTCCAGGGTTCCGTTTAAAAATCTCCTACACAGATCCACACAGTAAATATCCTAATGACCAGCAGGTTCTAATTGCTTTAGAGCACAATGCATCCCTGACTCCCGCACCTTTCTTGCCAAATAGAAGAAGAAAAGTACCCACAACTCCTGTATTTTCATTAAAACCTAAGCAATCGTCTCAAACTGTATCAGTCTCATCTGTAGAGGTTTCTGCCCCAAAAGTAGATTTGACCAGCACTAGTAAAGAGAAATTCCGAAAGAAGAAAGTCTCAAGGAGTGACCATAAAAGAGTTGGCCAAATGTGGCCGAATTTAAATCAAAAGTCTCATAATATTCAACCAAACAATTGGACTGTTTTCGGAGTAAGCCCTTTTAACAATGCCAGTTTAACCATGGCCAATTTCACAAGATCTACCACAACCACTCCAGCTCCAACTATGAGAACAACGATAATTAAATCAGTCTCACAAACTTCGTCACATTATAATGCATCTCATCATCATCCCTTCCTCCCCACCCCCGCTCATCTAGTCAGTAGTAGCTCTAGCAATATTGTAGTTAAATCCGCGAAACCAGTAACACATAGTATTTTTAAATTGCCTAGAAGAATAGTAACACTTCCCTATCCCGTTAAAACGAATACAAATGCAAATAACTTGCGATTGTCAAAATGTAGGCGTGAGAAAGCCAGAAAACGCTACAGGGACTACTGGATGAAACACTTGAGACAGAGTCAAAGGCGACGGGCAACTGCGGGACTTGAAGAAAGATTAAAACAGTCTGTGGCGAGAATTCCGAGTTTAATGAACAGATTCTCCTTATCTAAATTAAATCCTTTTTCCTAAATACCTATCTATAAGTAGTTGAATTGTTTTCCCTGTTATTTTATTATCCTCCCTTCACACTCAGCACCAGTTTTGTAGAACTTACCAAAGAAAAGTAGAGAAGAGTCCTGCTTTACGTTTTACTACCGCTATGACTGAAACAGAAAACATATTACTAACAAACAAAACAACACCTTCAGAATTACAACAAACAAAACTTACCATTATTTCCAAAAGAGCTTCTCCACAACACAGCACAACAAAAACACACCGCTACTGCTGCCTTATTTACTTACACAAGACTTTCTTAGTGCATGAGAACGAGCTTTAAACGTCTACGAATGTTGCTGCTGCATGGACAAGACTAAAAAAGACTTTGAAAAATAGACTTGACAATTTAAATTAAATCGTAGTTTGTTTTAGTAAATTAATTGCTCTACTAACAATTGTGGTTGTGGGTGCACAATGAAAATACTAACCCTGAGAAAAGTACAAATAAGCTTTTATTAACAAAAAGGAAGCATGATTCTGACACAAGCGACATTCTCCAGAGCGTTACATACAATTACAAGTACACAGAGCACTTTCAGCACAAGGAATGTACGTAGAAAGCAAAATAGTGATGTTGTGAACACCAAAAATGCCAAATCTGCACCGCAAAAACGCACCAAGTTGTTTTAAAGCCGTTACCGTTGAGTTTTGATGCGTTTTTATTGTTTTACAGTTGTTTGTTGATTTACAACGTTAGTCTCTAGTCTTAATTTGAATTTCTGTATAGACAAAGTCGTAGTTTCTTCGACGGAAAAGCCTCTCGGAAGCATTTCTGAAGTCAGTGCTGCTCTCGGTCTGAAACCCTGGAGCTTACCATATTCGTCGGACCAAAGAATGGTGATGAAAGCTGTGGCTAATCAGCTCAGCAATAAAAATAGTATCGATGATGGCACTTTTGATTTTAACCAATTCAAATTGTTTCCCGTCATCCCACAAGACGCGTTCGGCTACAATTTTCTCGCCCAAGCATAAATACAAACTAATCTTACCCATGACAAATTTTAAATAGCATCATCTCTAGTAGATTTATACGACACTGAATTGACTTGTATACAAACCCCCAAGTAAACCGAGGAATATCTGCCACCACACACACACAGTAGAATTTGACTCTTTAATAAGTAGCTTTGTTTTCTACTAGTTCTCGTATTGACTTACACACAATGCCTTAAATTAATAGTTAGTTAAACATTTTTTATGTGCACGTAGTTTTTGAACTCTCTGTGTTCCTAAAGACACATAGACTTGTTTCAGCGACATAATAGTAAGTTATTTATTGAAAATCATCTTCTATACACTTACTTGCTCTGTACTTGTACTGCCGTACACTAAACACTAAAAACTACTTCAAACTTACAATTCTGCCTACTACTTCCGTCTTGCCAGCTTCTTTGTTACTAACACTGTGCGTAGTTCGCTTGTACGAGGTAAGATACCCTTTGTATTACTTTAACCATACACGTAACGTACAAAATGCAACCTTCATACAGTATTTTAGCCTAACCATTTATTCTTAACTGTATTTTTCAACTCAATATAATATTATTATTATTAACGCTTGTCTCAAATTTTTGTTTAACTATCACCTTCACATTAACCAGTAACTATAAGTACTTACATTTATACCTAAGTGCTAAATAAATAATTATTAATGCTAACTATCGCTGGCTGATGCTGGAATATACATATAACACCACACCTTTAAAACAATCGTAAAGTAGCTGAATAATACTTACATATCTGTTTGCAAAGCAAAAACATTACAACCCACACATATTAAAACACTTCTCACAGTACATTAAAATTCGAGAAGATATCTTATCAAGCATAATAATCATTACATGTTGATATTGAATGGAAGAAATGTTTGTTGGAAAGAATGACGCTGAATGAGAGAGATGTTGTATTTTGTATAGCAGATGAGAAAAGTGAGACTTGTCTTTTACATGTCTTGTATAGTTAACCAATGTAAATTAAATACAAATCGCTAATCAAATCCTTATTAGATTCTTCTGCTGCACTGGCACAATGACATGGAGCATTAAATCCATTGACTGTGCCACTGATATGATGTAGTGTGTGTTGTAGTTACTCGTAAGGCTAATAGTGTTCAATTGTATTGCACTAGTTTTTGGCAATTGTTGCCATTCCGGTTTTCTTTTGCTTACTTAGTATCCTCTAGTAGTCGTTGTACATTACATTTGCAAGTGGTAGAGGGGCAGTAATGCCTTATAGATTGCCTTACATGTACAAAAGTTTGTAGTGCCATTGGCACAATCCTCTTATGTATAATTACAATTGTTTCGCTTGTTTTGTACAGTACTCTATAGCCCCAGCACCTACTCTTTTACATTGTTTGCCGAGTACTTTCCGTTATACAAGTAGTAATGCTTTATGTATTTCAGAGAGAGATGTATTACTGCGAACTCATCTCCGTAAGGAAAATACTTGCATTCAAAAATGCCGTAGGATTGTTAGTAGTAGTTAACTTTGTGTGAGGCTTTCCATGTCATGTATTTGCTGGCAGGTATACTGTAAATGGTAAATAATACAAATGCCTATAGCATCTGGTTAAAGTTGAATTTGTGTTTGTTTGCTTTTTTGTTTCTCGTCGAAAGAGTGAAAGTGAGTGCGTGAATGTAAATGGTTACTACTTATTACTTGTATGGGTCTCTAGATACATTGTACTTGTACCTTTATGTCTATTTGCATCTGTAGAAATTACTACCTGTAGTAATTAATGTATACCTTATTCCTCATACTACTAGATTCCATACCTTTTGTAGTGTTGCTCAAATGAAGGCAGTTTTATTCTGCTGTTTACTTACATTATACATCTGTACTTACAATTCTTATTACTACTACTGCTATATCTCCCCTATATATGAAAAGATAAAAGTTTAATTATTATATCAATTAATGGGGAATTCATGTGTGTTGTTCGATGATTGTTGAATTAATTTGTACGTACGAGGATGTGATATGAATTGTGAATGGTGACTAATTTTCATGAATGTGTTTTACAGGCGGAGGCTACTCGCAGCAGCAATAATATGAGGAATCACTAGTTAGAAGAAGATTTAAATGATGACGTGTGTGAATGGAGAGGCAAGAAAACTGTCGACTCAAGTTTAGCAGCTTTATTGTACATAAGAAATTCAACAATGCACCAAAAATACCATAACAATACAGTTATATTTTACGCTACAAAAAGTGTACTTTTTTATACACAGCTGTAGTGTGTAAAGAATTTTTGTAAGAAAACTCTGACGAAAGATAGCCAAAATAGTTGTACTATAAATATTATACCAAAATAAGTATATTTTGTTAGTTAAGGGGAAACCAGACATCCACTTATCATGGGGAATTCCTACCGGTTGAAAATTTTTTGCTCACTCAGCTCGTGTCATGAGAAATTGACAGAAAGCAATTTAATGACATATGGCGAAATGAGAAGACGAGACGATGACACTCTTCCACTTTAATTATTATTACATATTCAGTTATTTTAATTATTAAACTTGATGTACTATAAAATAGTAAGTAGATGGTTTCTCACAAGGGAGCTGAGAGTACGAATATAAATAAATAGCATCATAATGTATGCTGGGAAGAGCAAAAACAAAAGCTAAACACTTTCACAAGACTTTTCAGTGTTTTTTATGAATTAGTTAGTTGATTTTGTCTTTACAGTGTTGATTTTGTGTAGTTTTTAATGACAGGAGATTAATGTAACGTGATTTTCATGGTGAGTCGCGATGGATGGATACACGAGCACGAAAAATCATGAAAATCTATTCTCAACATTGTCTTTTTCAGAATGAGTCCTCTCTCTGCCTATATATTAATCTGTGTGTTGCTTGTGCGAGAGAGAAAATATATGAACGAGAGTTTTCTTTATGAATGCAATCTTAATTAATATGTAATCCTATTTTGCCTTTTGTACTAGAATGAACTTATTATTATTATATCCGAGTTTTTTCAATACAAATACTTATTTAGACAGTTGAGCTCATAATATTATATACAGTTGTAGTTTAGTATTTTATTGCGTGTAAACTTAGAGTAAATTGCCTTTAATTCCACTAAAATTATCAGCAGTTGTACCACACACATTTACATTTGTAAAGTGGATACATTATTTTATAATGTAACATTTCACAATCTACGTAGCTATAAGCTATAAATAATTATACTTGTACTAGGAACGTACTTCACCTCTTCAAATTAATGTGCAATGGTAATGTAATTTTCATATAGAAATATTTTAAAACTCTCTTCAATAATATCGTCAAATGAACTCTATAACAAATTCAGATAATTTAATAGTACATGAATATTGTGTTGCAATGTTATTTTGATCTATTTGTAATTATTATGTAAATGTCAAATCTAGAATGCAGTAACATGTTTTTTAATGTCTCGAACAATACTTATAGTTTCTTTATTAGGTTTCTTGTTCCGTGATTTGGTTAGTATGAACCTCATTTGAGAAAAGATTATTTTTGTAACCTCAAACAAAGATTACATCTATTTTTATACGTGAAATTGAATTTTATACCACAACAACTTTGTAATTCTTTAAACAAAACTTCTATACCTATAGTTTCTGTGCTTTGTACCTTCAGTTTTACTTTATTTGGAACATTATTTATGTAAAAAATGTCTTGTATAACAAACCGGAACCACGTGAGGGTACATCATACTCGTAATAATATTATTAGTATTGCCGTATTGCTACTATAAACTAATACGAGATAAACTTACTTAATATTGTTAAACAATTTTCATCATATCAATGTGCAAATAAATATATAATTACTTAATATACATAAATAATGTGTATAGCTACACCAGAAAACATAAATACATGTGTATGTTATTATTATGAACAAGTTATAGTAGTAATACTGTTTCATTACGACAATAATTGTATGAGGCTATAGTTAAGAGAATGAAACATGTACAGCAAATAAATGAAAATGTATGTGCATCTATCTATACGTGTGTGGTGGATGAGAACAGAAGAGTAATAAATACATACCACATTATTTTATTACAATCAATTCCGTCTCCCCTTCTACTACATACAAAAAAGCAGCATCAGCGTTTTGTATTTACCTTCCTGACATTTCTTTCAGACATTGATATGATTTCATGGGACAGGTAACAGAAGCCCTTGCCGTCTGCTCTGCTACTGCATAAGCATAGGGGATTGTATCTTTCAATGTACTACAAAGTCTACATGCTATAAAATTCTCTTGGGTATGGTATTGTCTTGTCATCTACCATTTCAGACAAGAAATTCATAGCAAAAATGACAGTTGCATAGCATACGAGAAAGAAAGGTGATTTCAAGAAAGGAAACGGTAATTCTTACAAACTTCATATTTCCACATTGTTCTTCTAACACTGTTCACTGTGGACTGTACCAATACTAATATAATCGCAGATGGTCAAATTATAAAAATTAGAAATTGCAATCTGAAAGGTAAAAGACATTTTTCCTGTCATATGTGATAATGTTATTATTGTTCATTACATGATATTGGTACATTGTCATAATAATATTGCATAGGTGTTGTATGTATTTCTGCAGCAATGCAGGTTCAGGTGTAGTGGTAGTGAATTAGAAATGCAACTAAGATTTTTGTAGCGGTGGAAATATATTATGTGTGTAGCTTATGGCTTTCTGATTTTATTATTAGTCAAATCAAGGCGTATGTTTTGTATGCAGCAAAATATACAGGGTTTGCCTGTCAGATCATGTGTGTGTGTGTGGGGAAATAATATTATTTGTTATGTTATGGTAGCAGTAGCAGTAGTAGCACTACTACATTTATGACTTACAGAGATACAAGTAAGCGAACAGAAATACAACTGTCATATCCGTTTTCCATCCTTTCTACTTCGTCGCATTTATTCTGATAAATAGGTACATTCGTTGTGATGCAAATCATTTGTGCATATTTTATACACTGCGAATGAATGACTTTTATTATTATAAATACTTTAGATACACAAATGCACACTGAGATACACAACACATAATAATATGCAGCTCTAACTTTTATTTGCATAAATAAAAGGGAAATATATAGGCACTCTGTTGGCTCTTTTATGTGGATATAAACAACTACGTGTAATTATTATCTGATTGAGGCTGAAGCACTCTACATCTTTATCGTTTCGTACGGTGCATTTCACTTCTTGACTAGTAATAGTTATCTACAGATATTATATTGGTATGTGTACAAGTACAATAATACTACTACACTATACCACAATGCAAATACAAATACTATACGATGTTTGTACAAATGTGTTGTGTGTTATAGCATTTACTAGTGTGTGGATAATAATGTGATTATTATTATTATTCTGAGATTGAGACATCTTACATGAATGTGAAGTGTAGTAAGCGTATTGTAGTTCGTGTACGTTAATTTGATTACTTCAATCAAAATATCTATACTATACTATAGTAATCGAACCACTTTAATCAAGTTTTAAGTAGTAGTAGTGGCAATAAGTAATGAAGGGCATTGACAAGAAGAAATCAACAGGCGAAAATAAAAATTCCAATGCCTATGCTTACACTATGTAAACAATAATAAAAATACATATGTACCATGAGTAAGCAGACACATGTTGTGAGTGGTGCACTACACAATGAGCCGTGAGTAGAAAACGTATGCCACTGGTGCAAGTACAAGGGAGAGTCTCATGCTGTAATTTTAAATTTGTTCTATAGATATTATAACCTTAACGAAAAGAAATTGGCAATAAAATATTGGAAACGATCTGGATAATTAACTGTTACAAGTATTCAGTATTTATAGATATAGCAGTGGTGGAGAAAAATCCAATTATATACAGCAATAATAAAATACTGTCAGTTACCAGTATTTATAACTCGAAAGGAAACTTTGGTGATTACTAGACAGATGCTATTACTATTATGCACACATAAATTAGATAATCAATTTCTGTCTTTTCCGCCCACATAAGTAATATGCAATATTGTTAAATAGGTATGTACAACAATAGGTAAAGACTAAATTTTAAATAGGTATGTGGGCAATCTGTTGTGAAGCCTATGACTAAAAGCTGTAGCGGACATCAGCGGCAACGCCACTCTAAGTCTAAACGAAGGCATTAGAGTGGACGTGCAAGCGAACAGGCAGTCAGTCGTTATCGGGTGATGGAAGAAGAAACAAGACTCAAGAAATAGGAGCTACCCAAGCGAATATTTCACAAATTCAATGTAATAGAGAAACTTCCATATCCTTGCTTAATTGGACAAGATATAATACATAAAACTGGTCTTGTTCCCGATCAGCAGAGTGGGTATTTTTGGTTCAATGACTCACCAAATATTAAATATAATTTCAATAATAGAAATAATCAATCAGTGGAAAAGAAAATAGTAGCATAAAAGTTTTGAAGTTGCTTGTTTGTGTATGAAGTACATGAGTGTAAGTGTCCAATAAATCAATGGTAAAAGTTTTGAGTTTTTCAATTCACAATTTTCATTCTTATGACTCCACACAACAACAAAGTAATCCAAAAATAATAATATTACTAAAATCATAATATGTAGATAATCTCATGGCCCGTAAGTGAGATATATCACATACATAATACATAATATGATATTATGTATGTATGTGATAATAACAATGACAATACTGGGTAAAAATATACTAAGTATCAACTATCAATACATTATATGACTCTTAGACTGATGATTTAATTATGTCGATACCATTCTTTAAATAAAATGTTCAAAATTATTCGCCATACCGTAATAAAGCAGGATATCAGGAAGTAGGTATGGTGCACTTATCGGGAATTTGCATTAAAAAAGACTTGATAGTTTTCCTTGGAGTGAGTGGGTTTTTATTAACATTTAATTAATTAGCACTATTAGCTATCTAGTAGGTATACATAGTATTATGCAAAGTAAAAAGCATTGCGTACTTGGTAATAAAATAAATAACGATATAAACAAAGGTATATTATTAGTGCTACATAATATGATTGTGTTTATCATATCTTTGAGCTAGAAAAGAACGATCCTATATAAAACTCTTATTTAAATGGATTTACTTAACATATTCTAGCAATTCGTTACATACACAAGTGATTATTACCTGTCTTAATATATAATTACTATTCCTTTAATCTCTCCGCTTATCGAAAACATCGTAAACACTTGCTTTATTGAGATGTATTTGTAGTGTGGCTTTATGTGAATGAGATTACTATAATTGCAAAGTCTTATTCTACAGTAAAGAATTTCACAAATAATTTTTGAGCAAAACAAATGCAAATTCTTATACGGAAATAAATAATTATTAAAGTTTATTTCGTAATAAATTATCATTATTTCCGAATAACATGTGAAATGAAAATGTGAATGAAATGTAGGAAATAATGATTCCTCGTAGGGTGTCTGCGATAAAATAGCGTAGAAAATGATACTGTCATTATCACGTCTTGCATTTAACGTCCTTTTTTGGCTTTATCTACACAGACACACTCCATTGTCTATTGAACGTTATTTAATGTTGATTACAAGTAATGTTGGAAATTCCAATACTTCTATTTATTATTAGAGAAGAAAGTAACATAACAGACATAGGATGTGTAAAACATTGTGTCTGTTGTGTACCACTATTGTGTCATGATGGGCTGTTGCGGATTTACCTATTAGTATATAATAATATACTGTACCATTGTTCTTCATTTCTATATACAAATACACAAAGCAACACTGTAAGTGGTCATTGATATGTTCCGTCAGCAGTGTATATGTAACTTAATAAACGACAAGGTAGATAATGCATAAAATACATTACTGAAAGTTGGACAAACAACTAAAGATGACCAAAAGCAAGTTTAGGTGTTAACGACACTCCATTTCAGGCTAACACTTGTTATTTACTATCTATATACCCAGACGTAGTACAAACTACGTACAATGATACACATATTATTATATGCAATCGACTATAACACATGTAAAAAAACTTTCGCATTCTTTTATCGGATATAATGTTACATTCTTACATTACGTACGTACACTCGTTTGTAACAAGACATTTTAAACGTTTGCATGTGTTCTGTATTAGGTATGCCTACAATAATAATTATATCGACTATTACATAATATATACAGAAGAAAGTGAAAAGAAAGAGGATGTAAAATTGATTAGCTCATCGCAAGAATTGCTTCCTTCATGTGTCACATAGGCGCATCTCATCTTCAACCATTAAGATTTATTACCCTTGCCCAGATAAATCTAAATTCTGTATACTCAACCTGTGCGTTCACTTCACTCATGGGATGGGAAATACTCCAAAATAACAAGAATACAAAGACTCATATACTAGAAGGGGTAATAGTAATAAGGTAGCAGTCGGCAATTTCAATACTTCTAGTTGTCTGTTCTTATGAATAAAAAATCAATACAAATTTTTGCAAAATACAAAGCTCGCTGTATACCACACCACAAATCATCTATCAATTGTATACAAATTTCTATGAACTTTTCTCTACAAAAACATTCTGTGGTGTGTCCGCAAAAAAAATTTTTTACAGTTTTTAGTTTGGTAAACGAATAATTCACGTTTGCTTAATTTCATGATAATTAATACAAAGTTTCCAATTGCAAATCGTTTCATCACACATTACACATCAGTAAAGAATGCATATAATAAGAGAGAGAGTGTCAGAATGCATTTTCTAGAATTTAGAATCATTTTAGCAGGTAATTCATATTTGTTTAAAGTGTAAAAATAGGTAAGAAACAGTAAGAATGAAGAAATGAATGAAATAGTATTTGCCCTAGCCGCTGTAAGATTAGATTTTTATTGAAAACTGATTTATCTGTGAATTGGCTAAAATTATTACAACCAATTCTACATTGGTTACATAGTTGAATTTATATTTCCAGTTGTAATTTCCAGTTTTTAACTTGATTACTATGTTGGATGCTTTTGGGTATATAATTTACTGTAACGTGATGTGTATGTGGTATGAGATGGGTTGGTGAATACATGCTTTTAATAGTATTAAGTAGCAATTCAACATCGATTGACATTGCTATTACGTTAGTTGATGATGGAAGAGACTGAAAATAGTACAAGCAAAGCATATGTACCAAAACGAGTCACTCTATAAAAAACCAGTCACGCTTGATTGATACGGCTAGCCGAAGACATATAATTGACACATACATATGTAGGTGACTAAAAATCGCTACTATTTTTTGCTTGACCTTTATCATTCTACCTGCACAAGACTCCTTACTATAAGAATTAGATTTTCTATATATTATCTTCAAAAAGTTTGCAGTTTCTTACCACTAACGCACCACTGACAGCTATGTGCATTTAGGTAACGCATACCGAAATGCAAATAAGCACACGTTTTTCTCTGAAACGTGCATACAGCCGCAACGATTCTGTCGCACTTCTTCTATAGTATATTATACACGTTAGCTGTTAGGTACCTCTTAAAAATAACAGTAGTAAACTTAGTCTGCACTTTTATTTGCATGTATTGACAAGCATTACAAATAACAGCAAAACAAGAAATTATAGTAAACTTGGGCGGCACATGTTTGCGTCTAATACGTGAACAGAGAAGGATAATATGGAGATAAGGTCATTGTCACTCAGCTAATCAATTTTTCTTGTAAACTGCCTGAAACAAAAGTGAAGTGCAGCGTGAGGGACGGTAGCAGCAGTAATTCATGGTTATGTACACTACGATAACTACAGGTTTACATCGCAGAGCCACAATAGATGCCATATATTAAATCTCGAAGCAAAAAAAGAAAAAACAAAGCATTTGAAGAATCTCTACTCTTTACGGACTTTATAGGTCAAGGGAAAACGAAGAAGTTTGGCTGTAGAATAGAAATGCACTAGTGATCTTTAGGAAATACTAAGTACAATCAAATGATGAAAAAACACTTAGCATCAGTTAATGCTTGAATGACGATAATAATATTGAAATACTAGTCGATAAGCAGTGTGAAACAGGCGCCACTGCTGTATGCCATGATCATTTAGCCATGTGCTTGGGAAATGCACCATGATGAACGAATATAAGCAAATCCTACTACTGCTACCTTATACTGCAGCTCTAACAACTATACAACTTTACAACTTCTAGTAAGCTACCTTCGTATTATTTGGAGCCAAAGAGCAATAGCCACTACGAGTGTTAAACGAACTTATCTTGTTTTCAGCTGCCTATACTTACTAGATCTCTGTATCTCTGCTTTGTGCAGCAATTTCAACTTACATGCTACTCCAAACGTCGAGTAAGACATATATTTGCCTACAAAACTCAGACCAAATGCTCGCCAACAAGACAGAGAAAGTGAATGAGTAATTTTGAACATTTTTTCTCTCTCACTTCCGAGTCTATAAGAGAAGCTGTGCAAGTTCATCTGACTCAGTCGTCCAATAGATTCAGGACACTTCCGTAAATAGTTTCAAAACAAAATTTTCTTCCTTCATTGTGCTTCATGATTTCATAGAAATGCAAACGAACTAATAATTCATTTCATACATTCGCACAGTGATAAAGTGGCAGTGGAGTTGCATAAGTGTTCACCCCAAGGGAAAAATACAAAGGATTTCATACAATTGCGAATGTTGTGTCTTCTTTTTCGATAAGTGACTTTAAAATATCAACCGAAATGGTAAGTGTCAGATTATTCGGATTTTAGTCCTTAACAGATATGTCATTACTTGTTACTTCATTACGGTTAGTAGATAGAGCAATTAAACCTACATTAAACTTAAATTAAAATTTATTGATGTTAACAGTATTTCAATAATGTGCTGTAATAGCTAGGCATTTCCATGCAAAGGAGAAATCTAAAAAAATGTGAACAAAATTGTATTTGAGGATGCATCTCTGCTACTCTTTGTATTTTTTAAACCCAAGCTGAGTACACGTCACAGTCACAGAGTATGATAATACTTGTACTACTATCTGTAGTATTAGTATCGGTACAAGCATTTTTGATTCTGAGCATGTATATATCGATTAACGATTATGTAGGTATTAAGCATCAAAAATCATGCCTTATAGATCGCCTACTACCTTCTTTATGTTAAAGTGCCATCACCATCTATGTTAATAATCTTGTAAAAATCTTATGAATTAAACATAAGCTGCAGGTTTAGCTTTTACTCCATTGTAAAATGCAATACATATATGAACACAAACGAATTGCTGGTCGCTTTGGCATGCTATGGCACAATACACAGAGTAATGCACCTGTCCGTTTTCTATGCAAATTTTACTTGACGAGTTTCCTCGTGCTGCAAGCTTTATAATTCATATAGAAAACTGATTCGTGACAATAATGGGTTACTCCTACACTTTCCTCAGTCACAAAGTAAATAATAGTGAGCTTATTATGAATGTAGATTGTTACTTATTAGAAAACATTTATGAAGCAGTCAATACTTAGCAGAGCATTACATTTTTAGTTAGCTTTTAGTAGTAGGAGAAATGTTAAGTTATGAATATTATTACTATATATAGTTACTTCTTTATTCAACTTGTCATGACACAAAATACTGACTTAGAAATTAATGGATTTAGCTCAAGCTAGCGGTGCTCTCAATAGCCGTTTTCATGATGGCAACTGCGGAGCCCCCACCAAACGGTGGATACATCGTCGGAGGACCTAGCTCTGGCGGATACCAAAGAGCACCTCAACATCATTCACCTCTAAGAATAAAATATGCCGGCCCTTCAAAGATTTTTGGATGGTTGGGATCAAAATTTCCAAAGATTCCTCATTTTCTTCCTAGATTCCCAAATTTCCCAAAATACAAACCAAATAATAACTTACCAAATTACCAAGTCATTTTACCCCAACCTCCAAAAGTTCACGGATATGGCTCCAAACCGCAAGCCGTACCGGAAAAAGTCCAAATCTTTGGGCCAACTTATGTTAGCTCTAGTTCTGGTCAAAACCATTACAGCGCTCCAGCTCCAGTTGTAAGCTATCAACCGGTTGCACAACAACAGCAATTTAGACCTAACGTGGAAGTTTTCCCATCTCAGTTGCTTTCTTATGAAAATGAAGTGGTATCTGGAGGCCCTCAACAACAACAACAATACCAACAACAACAACAACAACACCAACAACAACAAGCATATTATCAACCTTCCCCTGTTTCTTCTCCACCTTTGCTCGGAGGAGGAAAGTATACAATTCAGTCAAATCAAGTCCCAGTCGTTCCCCAGTCAAATGGCCCAGATTATTTCAACACAGCTTATACTCAGGAAGGGCAGCAATATCAGACGCAGTATTCCTCTGTTGATCCTCAACAGCAATATACAATCCAAAATGTCGATTCTTCTGACAATTACGGAGCTACATTTGGGAATATTCAAGTTCAACCTGCACAGTCTCAAACAACTCCACAGATTTATGACGCGTCTCTGGATTTGAGAGCCGTTGGTGGTCCAGTGATTGATTCATCCTCTCAACAGCAACAAGAACAAAGCTACATGGACGGAAGTGCAGTAGCCGGCCAAGATGCATCTCTCAGTTCCATCATTTCCTCTCTGACAGATTCTGCTGGGTTAGGACAATCAGATTATCAACAGCAGAACACAGCGTATAGTCAACTCTCAGTTTCTACTGTTCAGCCTCAGCAACATCAACAACAGCAATCTCAGCAGCAATATCAGCAAGTACAATATCAGCAGCAGCAACAACAGCAACCACAACAGCAATATCAGCAACAAGAACAGCAGCAGCAGCAATATCAAGTGCAAGAGCAGCAGACGCAACAGTCTCAACAAACCCCGATTCGCGTAACTTCACCTTATTCACGAGTTGGTGGTCAACGCGGTCAAGAATTAGTTCCTGGAGTTCAGCTCTTGTCTCAAGGAACAAATGATGGAAATCCTGTGTTTGAAGTTGTTGCTGACGCAAATGCTCCCACTTTCAACGGACATCCTTTCGACATCAACAAATTGATCGAGATGATAGAACCGGGTGCACAATTGGACTCTGCTCCTCAACTCTCCGAAGCGTCATCGGAGAATAAGGAAACCTACGTGGAAGCTCCTACTGCTGCTGTTTCCATCCCTCAAAATTACGAGCAGCAGCAATCTTCTTCCTCTGGTACTGGTGACCTTCACTTTTCCGAGTCTGATCCTCAACCTTCCATAACTAATTTAGACGGAACTAGAATTTCCGCTATGCCATCTCATTTATCACCCGATGATGATGATGATGATAATGCTGATGATGCTGTTGATGATGTTTCTTTAATTAATGATAATGATGAAAATAATAATGATAGCAGTAGTAATAATAGTACTAGTAGTAATGTTTATGATTCTTCATCTTCATTGATGCAACTTATGGAATTTTTTCAACAGACCGGCGGTAAAGGCTACGTGGTCGTGGAAAAGACACGCTCCAACCTCACGCTACCCAATACAAATGACACTGACTCTTTGACTGTTGACCTTGACGATGACGATGAGCTAACCGACGGACCTTCTCGACTAAACATCACCTCAGAGACAATTCCTCAACTCGAAATCCAGCAAAACATTAACAAACTTAACCTCATAGATCCAACTTATCCTAAAAAAGCTGGATTTTCTTCCATTAATACAAAATCAACCAATTCCAGTAGTAGTAGCAACAACAGTACTACAAATTCCTTTGTTAAATTACCAAACAGTACTTATATCACTCCCACATCCCCAGCTCCTTCCCGTGGTATTGTTTTGTCAACGAGACAATCTCAAAGTATTCCGGCTGTAGTTTTCCCAACGCGGAAATCAAAACCTTATGTGAATACAAGAACTCCTCCAGCACCGCCATCCCAATCCGTTTCCGCAACTTCACCTACTAAAATAAATCCTCCAAAACTTGCCTTTAAACCGAATTACGTTTTACCACCAACAGCTACTGAGCATCCAAATCACAATTACAATGCCACTCCTTCAACAACTAGTTCCGACTTACCCCTTTTAGGAAATATTCCTGGACTTTCGGATACAAATCTTGAAAAAATTAATCCCTTGGTAGACTCTGTAGCGGACTTGGACAATGACGACGAATTATACCTTACCGATGACATGATAGAAACAGAAGGGGACTTAGCACTTTCTGAAAGCCAACAAGTCAAATCTATTGCAATTACTGTCACACCCCCTCCTCATATTTTGAATACCACTCCAGTCCCATCAACCTCCAACGTTGAAAATTCCCAAAATTCCTCCAGTACCACACAAATTCCTGAAATCGTTTCTATTCCGGGTGGCACACAAAAAAGTGTCCTGTCAAAGAGTGGCAAGAGTGTAGCAATGAAGCCTTTCCCTGTCTATAGAGGGAAAACGAATTGAAGTAACCTTTTTCAACCTTTTTACCCAACGTGATGATTACAAAATAGTTTTCTAGCCGTTTGTCCTGCTTACATATGCAGTTCATGCTCTACCTTGAATTAACGAAAAGATATGCAATTTATACGAAGCACACCTTTGTGTAAATACATTAAATATCTCTTTGGTATAGAAAAGTAGAAAACTACGGCGAAAAAGTTGTTTACGATTTTCTTGTTTGGTAAATAGGTTGTGTAGTAGGTTACCGAGAGTTGTCTTGTACAGTAGATGTAGAAAAATCAGAGGCTTTATTTTTACCACGGTGGATTTATGCGACAAAAAACTAACGTGGTTACAATTCAATTACAATGCATTTTTAACCGTGACGATGTCGTGTGCTGTGGGTTATTGGGTTTGGTTTCTTGGGTCTGAGACGCTTTCCATGTAGTAGTAGAGCTAGGTGAGGAGAGTAATTTTATTTATTCATGATTTTCTCTGTACCTAAATATATTATGTGCGATTCATTGTTTGTGACATGTAATTCTAGAGAGTGAGCTTATTTTTACTACAGAAAACTGCTGACTGCGCTGACTGTTCTGTAAGAATTTCCCTTTGTCAGTATTTTTATCTATTCAAGGACTTTGCAAGTGCAGCAGCCATGTAATTGCATCAAAAACTATTTCCCAGTACAGAATATTTGCCAATTACGCCAAATTAGCAAATATCTGCCATTTATTTAAAAGTCTGCAAAAAATTCACTTATTTTTAATACTGAGACGAAGAGAAAGAAAAAGTGTAAAATAGTTTTTGCGTTTTGAACAATGCATTAAGCTTCCTGAGATGAGACGCACACGCAAAAAGTAACGCAACATGGTAAAAACAAAAAATAACTATTCTCTGCCTGCGTTATCTCCACTAGGTACATCATTTACATTCATATTTTGTGAAGAATTTGCAACTGTATTACACTTTTTAATGCATTGTATGTACAAATAATATTGTTATTGTTATTATATTTTAAATTACTTAAATTAATTATTTTAGACTAATCACTTAATTTTATTCGTACGCATGTACTGACTCACACAATGATAATGATGATGATGGATAGTAATGAAATAAACTAAACAATCTAGAAACATTTCCACAAAGTAACTTATTTTTCCCTTAATTTTAATTAAAATTAAATTTAACACATACCAACTCAATTTAATCTAACCGTAGCGTAGTAAAAGAGTAAAATTGATGAAAAAGTCAATTTACGGGTAAAAAAAATATTTGGTCGCATTGCCGAAAGTCATGACCTTAACCCATTTGCGAGCAACTGCTTCAAGAAGTGAGAATAAAAGTGAAACCGACCACGTCGCCAACTTTCCATTACTGCACTGACAAGAAAGACACGATATAGAAAAGCTGTCCATTTAAACGTTTTCCCAATCGAGCATTACAGAATACTTCTCTAGGTCCTTATGGACTTTGATGATGATGCTATCAACCTTATAGGAAACACTGCAGCCCATCACACAGAATTCAGACAGATCCTCGCAAGTTACAAACATTGCACATGTAAAGCCAAACGAAAAACAAGTCAGAGATTCGCATACACAAATAATAATTATTATACTCAAATAATATATAAAATATTATGAGTATATTTTATATGAACGTATATCTCGTATAGTAACTAAATGACTCATTCTCAGATTTCTCTTTATCTTCGCTTTATTAGTTGACTCATCCACTTCATCTTTTCATTAAATTACCAGTTTTGCATATTCTGCAGGATTTCCTATCAGATTTTCGCTTAGCTTTATAATTTAATCTTCCTCCAAGTAAGAGTAAAAGTTTTTACTGAATTATTCTGCTTGCACTTACATTGTTGTTGTTGTTGCCGATGCTCTGTGCAAGAGTCACTTATCATAATCAGGATATGGTTAATTGTAGCGTTATATCTTGTGTGTAGGTAGAATCCATCTGGTATCTCAGTCACTGTGGTATTTATCCAAATGGATTTTAGACTTCCTTTGCCTCTATATGTGCATTAACCATTTATGCCCATTCAATGCATGTCAACAACAATAGCAGAAATAATACACATAATAATGTAGCTAACCACTACCTTAAGGAAGGAATAAAATTTACCCTATGAAGCAGAAACAATGATGTTTTCTTTTTGCTCAGGCAATTACAGCTACAGAATGGATGAGTCTAAGTAATTCTACTAGTTATGGAAAAAACCAAAGAATGCTAAATGAACCCACTTAACAACTGTAAATTAAATGATGCATCAACAACTACTGTAGTACATATACAGTATAGTAGTATACAATATTTATGTCTGTCTACTGTATATCTATATTGCTCCTACATTTTACACTGACATGCGACACACAATCACACAATGCAATGTGAAATATTATGTGTGATACCATAAATTGTCTAGTAAAAGTATAGTATTTTAAAATGCAAGCTAAACGATGATAACGTGGAAACAAAATAGGTAACATAAAAACTGTTATTTACATACAATTGAGTTTCTGTAGATAATAATTAATAGTTATAATTGTATAGCCTCCGCAAGCAATTATTCAACACTCTTTTTCAGGCTATACATTTTCTCGAAAGCAAAGAACTTCTATATAAGGTCAACTTGATATAATATATACTCGATATTAACTTATTTAAAACTAAAAATACAAGACCATTTTTAACACGTTATTCTCAACTTAGATCTTTGTAATAATTAAAATAAAATGCAATTTTCTAATTAAGAATTAAATATGGTTGCAAAATACCCAAGCTGTTTCCACTCTTTTTAGACCCAAGACTATTACAAAGATGAAATGCGATATGAAATTAGACTTGATTCATAATGAATATTTATTATTATCAAAACTCTCTCATCACGACTTTTAGCATACTACATAGCATCATCAGCGTATGTAATTCATAGGGGAGGTTTAACCCACAAACAAACTAGCTGAAGCATAAATCTATTTGACTATTATGATAGATGTATGTGCATATGCATGGAATTGGATGTGTGAGTATAGTACAGTTCGCTAAGTGATGATGACCTAATGGTAAGGCAATTAATTCTTTGAATTTAGCATACAATTAAAAAAGGAATGACTCCGAGTTTGACAATATTGAATTTACAGTTTAATTGTAAATTGTAGTGGAAATAGTCATTCAATGTAAGATACAGAAAAAATTCAACAATGAGTTTGACAAATTTATTTAGGATGCCTACTAACTACATATGAATACTTCCTACAGGTCTGATTGGTCGATTTCAATTTCATTGTCATGCAACTTCAACTACAACCCGAAATTCCTCCACCACAAATTGCACGCAATTGGAATGTATGAAAATGAGCTACAATAAAACGTATACATTCCATTACCTATATATTATATTGGTCTTTTGCGGTAAAATGCAGTTAAGATGAAGATATGGGCTGCAGTAGCTATTAGAAAAGATAATTTACATGACACATTAATGTGTTGCATGTACCAAAAATTAAAGCCTTACATTAGTTCCATTATAGTTCCATTTTGAATGCGCACATTCCACTATGAATTTTATCATCTGGGTTGGTCCTGCTCTAATAGTGTGTGCATTAATACAGCAAAATCATGTAAAATCCACACTGCTGCTAACTAATAGCTGTTGGAGCGATACATTACATTACACACACAGTTTAAAGTGCAAAAGCAACAGAACGCACGTGGATAAAATTATTCCTACCATGGGAATAACTTAGCCCAGTTTCCTACTTAAGACAGAATAATTTATGTTATGATTATGTCTTCTACGTTCCAAGTGCAGCCTTTATGAGTAGTAGCAATAGGTATAACCACTACATATTCTGCACGTCTCCTGCTCCCACTACTCCCAGTACAACCGCTCTATCACTTTATGTGCATGTAGATAAGTACTGGGTTTACTTTTATGCTGTGTGTGCATTTACTACACTTGGTATACTTTATGTCTCATCCATTTCATTTTCAATTTGTGTCCTGTGTCCGCAATAACATGAGTAATGGAATTATCAGACGTTTGCACAAACTGTGAGTGTTTCACTTACCGCATGAATCACACGTACTACTACAGGGAACATACCTACAGCTCACATAAATAATAAAGTCAAATGAACTACTACTCCACTCTGAGTGCATTTTTAACAATATTTACAGTGTAAACCATATTATTATTATTATTCCTTTCCTCTTGATTACAATCTACGAGGTAATTCATAATTTTGTACATGGGAGATATGAGACACATCATTCAACGTGTCTGTAACTATTACACTTGATTCATTGACAAAGACTTCCACTTGATAACAATTAATAAGAGCATGAGCTAACTAACGTCCATTGTTCAAGGTGAATTTTAAAATTCGGTGAGATTATTTCCACAGACAAACCCATTGATAATGAAAATGTACCAGGGGCTTGGTTAGTATAGTGTAGTCAATTTTTATTCTTTGCAACAATACACTTACATTTAATGTTTAACAATGTAGAATACATTCAAATGTGCATTCTGCACACTAAGGACGGAATTGTATACGTACGTGGAGGCATGTATTAATGGAAGCACTACAAAAACAAGTGGTGTAGGTAACTTATACTAATTATTATACAGATGTATAAGTTAGCTACCTAAACACACGCATGTTGTGTTTAGTGGGACATTTCTAAACATACACATGCATTACTGTAATTGATAATAACTGAACGATCTAGAAAACATAGGTAAGCAATTTGAACCAAAACGATAAATGCTTTTTGTCCACCCTCACAGGTTATAACAGGAAGGATACAGTTCCCATATACATATATTATACAAAAATAACTTTCCTACTATTAAACAACTTTTTACACCTTCTCTTCTACTTATTACTATTGTACATGTATTATCCGCGTTTAATAATAGATAACTATGCAATTAATTTGCAGAACAATGCGTTTAGCTTACATTGACATTTTTGGTGACTTGAAGTAAACCTGTAGCAAGTCAGTTTTCATTTTGTTTTGTACACAACACGCCTATATACTACACGATAGAACTAGAAATATTATATGCATTAAAAAACTAACATTCATGTCACATACTGCACTGAGATACATACGCACAAAACAAGACAAACATCTTTAACTCAAATGGTGAATAAACACATTATTATAATACTGTGTCGCTATCGAAAAAATGTCAAAAATTCTTCAATGCAGTATACTTTCTTTAGGAAAACGAAAACCTTCAATAACAACTTGTTTACACTTTCTATGCTATAAAAGTATTGTTATTAAATGTCCTACTGTGTATTGTGTATGGTTTAAGTCGAATTACATTGAACCTTCTTCAAGAAAAGACGTCATACTATACAATAGGTAGTTTAGCTGCTATTAAGAAACACATAGGAAAGACAATAAATAAATGTTGAGTAAAATTACATGTACATATGAATTGAATATAAACGTAATAAACTTGGGGTAATAAAGACTGTCATTGTCTCTATATAACTCTTCTTCCGTTCTTTCTTCGCACAAACGTTTCATTGGAAATCTTAACTCGAGCTATTAAGTATTATTAATATAATTCTAGTATTTTACCTTTACTATAACTAGAACATCTTAAAGTATTAGTTCAGTATTAAATAGGAAACATTATGACTTATGGCGGGGCTTAAGCTTCTGACGAGCTTAGTGTGGCGTTGTATGAGTAAATAAATAGGTTTGGAAGTGTGCACAACACACTGTTCGGTTATAATCCAGTTTGGTGTAAATAATGGTGTGTGTGGTGATGCACATGGATTTAGATGGAGTTGTAGATAGGAATGATGGCATTAATATTACATAAATGTTTTCGTTATATCTTTAGTCTGCAATAAAAGTCGTCCTAAGACTTCGGTTTGTCCATAATCATCTTTAAGAGCATTAAGAGTCTTGAAAAAAGTATTCTGAAGAGGTACTAGGAGTCGTTGAGACGGATGAGGACACCCGACGAGTCTCCTTCGACTCTGTCGAGCTTTCATTAGTAGTAAATTTCTCTGTGATGATCATAAAAGTGGAGTTTGCCACGGGATTCTCAACGGATATGACTGGTAGGTAATTGCTGGCACTAACTCTTGCATCAGTCTCTACACTCGAGCTGGCTTGTTCTTCTTCGTGCTCTAAAGATCGGGATGAATCTGCTGCAGTTACCATGTCTTCATCTTCTATTTCCCTTTCCCGTTCCCTAGACCTCCTTTTGGCCAGCGAAGGAGAGTCAAAATCATCCACTGGAGAATTCTCGTCATTCGTCTCAATTTCTTCATTTTCGGACAATAATATTGCTTTTCGCTCAACACTTTCACTACTAGGATCCGTTAAACAGACACAAGCGGATGGGAGAAATACAGAACGTACCACTGGACACCGATCCTGATTTTCAGGGTCAAGAACTGCCAGTCTTTGTGCTGTGAACCGTTGAACACACTTTGTCTTGCGAATGTGGCCATTTGTATCTTTGCAGTTGACTCCATGACAATTAGGCCCTTGGGGCGCGCACAGACTGATTTGTGCTTCTTGTTTCCAAATCTTAGTCTGAAAGGATAAAAACAACCAAATCACATTTATTTCCCCTACATATAGCGTTTTAACGTTTCACCCAACTTCTCCCGGATACTTACATCACATTCATTCATTTCATTCAGCCATCCATCTACTTTCCTTCACTACCGTTTTCATTTTCTGCCTCCATATAACCTATAACAATGTGACCTGCGTTTGTTTTCCTCACATTATTGACTCAAATGCACATCATCAAACATTTACTTTACCCGGTTCTGTGTTACCCGCTATCTGAGCAGACAAATTCTCTGCTCCTTATTCTTTTCTTTGTTTCTTCGAATGCTTAAGCATACTACACAAAAAGGTTACGTACTTTAGTTGTGTATTCCTTGTCCGTACAATCAAACGCAAACATGCCTATTTATCCTGTTCACTTTTACACGGTCTTTCTTGCTAAAACATTCTTATAGCTGAGGTAGGCACTAGTTACTACAATGAAATGTTCACTATCTAATGTAATTTATCGTAACAGACGAAAAACTTTCAAGAAACTACATGGTACATATTGTTCGTCACAAGGGAGTGGAAAACAAATAAATAAAGATCTTCTCGGTATTTTCGAGTGTAATGCAATGTAAGCATAACCCTTATGTGAAGACACAAACTTAAGCAAGTGTATACATATAGTTACAATGTTGTGTAACATACGAATACGTGATGCATCTCTGCATTCTGTATTCCAGCGAAGTACATTGCAACAACGAAAATTAAAACTGCTTTACTATCCATTCCATATTACCGACATTAAATAAATGCAATAGGGACACTTTAGGTAATTTGATAGGTACATAAAGTCCAATTTTACGTACAAATGACTACACACATGCATCAAGACAGCCAACACAAGTAGACGTTTTTACAATTGCATAATATAACACCAAGGGATTTCTTATCATACTGATGGAAAAATATTCCAGCAATTTGTTAATAGGTGATCCAAAACAAAACGAAGCATTTAATGTGCATTTGGTTTGCATTATGCTGCAATTTTTTGTAATATCCAAAAATATGTCGTATTATCAATTTATCCCAGCAAATGGAAAAACTGGACCTTGGAACACTTGAAGTTCTACCATATTGTACTAAAGATGTATTAGGCCTGTGAGCATTAATAATATATAAAAGATAAAATTTCAACGAGGTACTTACTTGAAGGACAACGAGCCACTGTCCAGCTTCATTTTTGGCAAATCCCGGAACAATTTTAATTTCCTTCGTGTCACAGACAGGTTTTCCAGCGAAACTTTTCCAACTCCATCCACTTTCTCGAGATGAGCGTCCTTTGAGTACAGATCCATTTTTCGACACAATGATGTCATATCTGACATCGGACTTGGGAAGCGGAGCTATCAAATGGGATAGAAGAGCTGAACAACGTGACGCTATCTGCTCAACCGTTTCTCTATAGTGTAGAAAAAAATGAAACATGTGAAATGCAATTCAAAGAGAACTTTAATCACTTGACATTATTATAGAGTTGTCCTATACGAGTGGTTTTTACACAACTACCCACAAGACTCCATAGGAGATTGTGTTTCTTTGACCGGTTAAAGCCATAAACAGCTTACAACAACAGCTACCCACACATTTTGTGAGCCGCCATTATAAAACCATCTTCTTAAGTATTTAGAAATTAAAGACCAACAAACTAAAAGCAAAGCAACTAAAAACGAGATACCAAAAATTCATGAAATAATTATTTGTGTCTTACAGTGGGTAATGCGATGTCACCGGACAGAACCCAAACCGATGGAATTTCTCGCACTTTTGCGGTAGAATAGGTTTTGACACTTTTATATCGAAAGTAGGGAACTTTCGCCTTGAGTTCTTCTTCGCGGAATTTTTCTTCGGCCCAGGTAGCCAATCCTCAACTTTTTCACTGGACGAAGTTGTCACTTGTCTAGACAAGTGTTCAGTCACCGGTCGAAAAGGTGACTCTGTCCCCTGAGCTTTGCTAATAATATCTGAAGCAAGAAGCAACTGAGATAGAGCTCCACTAACAAGTTTTCTATCTTGTCGCTCTGGAATGACAGAAGCTGACGTGGTGGACACAGAATTACTCCAAGGATTATAATAATGTTGGCGAACACTGTTATCAATTTGAGTTTGTGGAGTCGTTCCCGTTTTCCCATACATATACGCGTAGTGGTTGAACGGTATCGGTCTGAATCCGGATTCATAAGGAGGATAGTACTTAGCTTCCGATGCTAAAAAGCCTGATGTCATTTTCCCACTACGCTCACGCTCACCAGCATTATTAGGCACGCTAATGTAGCTCTTGAGACCGGTGAGGGGCTCTTCATACGAATGCAATTGAGGTGATGGACGGAAATCGCTGAGAACTCTTGTTTTCCTCACTTGGGAAATCTTTCCTGGGATAATCTTTCCTGGGATAAGTTTCCTGTAATTGCTACCGGAATTTTCACTTGGGTTACCACTGACCTTTATTCGTGTGCCCACTGTACTAGTTTGACTCGCAGAGTGATCAATAGCATTAATATCGTTATTAAGATTGTCATAATAGTCGCTGTCAAATTTACTATTGGACTTTGGCCAGTCGAGACTAAATGTCGGGTGGGTCGCTACAGCGTTATCACTGAAACTTTGAAAAACGGGAGGAGTGGGAGGATCGGGGTATCCGAGTCCATTAGTTGAATACACAGCATCAGAAAACAAAGGAGATGTAACTGGAGGATGTGGTGTGGTCTTTGTATATTGCCTGTTATTAGTATTGTAGCTACCAACAAAATCGAAAGTATCCGATAATCGAAATGTACCCCCTGGTTTATTCAATGGTGGTGGCATTGGAGTTGTTGCAGCCAAAGTTCGCTGCAGTTGTTGCAATTGCAATCTTTGTCTTTCTTGTTCTAGTTGTAATTGGTTTGACTTTTCAGCTTGTCGTTTTCTTTCTTGCTCTTGTTCTTGTTGACGCTGACGTTCTTCTTCTTGCTGCCTTTGTCTGTCCTCTTCTTGTTGGCGACGTTCTTGTTCTTGCTGTCGCTGTCTTTCCGCCTCCTCTTGTTGACGTTGCTGTTGCTCGAGTTCCAATTGACGTTGCCTTTCTTGCTCTTCTTGTTGCTGTCTTTGTCGCTCTTGTTGTTCTTCTTGCTGTTGTTTTTCTTGAAGCATTTGTTGCTCATGCAATTCTTGCTGGTGCTGCTGATGTTGCTGTTGTTGTTGTTGTTGTAATTGCTGGTTAATTTGCTGTTGATTACTGTTAAAATTATTAAGTGGGTGAAATAGATTCATTTGCTGCAAGGGAGGATGTTGTGGCTGTGGCATTGGTGCTGGCATCAAATTCGGATTGGGATTTTTCACTGCAATCGTGATAAAACCGGGTTTATGTGGTGGACCTTGTCCGGAAACTGACATTGGTGCCAAAGAAATAGTTCCTGCAGATTGTAATGGAGGTGGAGGTAGGCCATTAGGAAAATGGTGCGGATTTGGTGAACGAACTGCCGTAATTCGGTTATTATTACTGTTATTTATTTGTATACTATTTGTCTGCAACGGACTTGTATTTATTGGATGTGCCACTAAAATACCCTGCTTTGCAGATCCAGGTAGCATTGATGGAGGGAATGGTGCTGCTGGAATCATCATGGAAGAAGAAGTTTGCTGCTGAGGATTGGAATACAAATTATTTGTCGCAGAAGGAAAAGTTGTTGGAAATGGAGGCCTACTTCGGAATAAAACTGCTAAAGAGTTTAAAAAAGGGGGTCCTTGTCCTTGTTGTTGCTGTTGTTGCTGCTGCTGTTGTTGTTTCTGCTGCTGCTGTTGTTGCTGCTGCTGGTGTTGTTGTTGAGAAGGATTTTGTGCTTGAATTGTCCACATGTTCTGAATAAGAACAAGGCACAACACTTCGCACAATAAAATTAATTTTGCACAACCCATTATGAGATGAATCCTAGAGAAACGCTGCCCGGAAAGCTTAGAATGGCTTTACTAGAATTTAGTAAGATGTAACCCAAGAACTAAATCTTCTTTGTCAGATCATCAGAACAGATTCTGGGAAAATAAAGTGCTTTTCGCCTTCTCTATTTAAGGATAACTTGCCTAAACCCTTCCTCGAAAATATCTTATTACTTATAAACACTTTCATGAATATAGCTTACATTTTACTCAGAAACTAAGAACACACAACACTGGTCTCAAGAGCAAATTGATGTTGAACCAAATCTTCTCTACTTTACGTAACAGACAGGCTTATTCGCTTAATCGCAAACAACTCACAATTCAAATGGGTCCAATTTTCTCCTTTTTGGTAAGTTTACACCAAGTTTACTTCGTGAAAAGCCTCACTGAAAATAAAAGTCACGACGACAGTAAGAGTAACGGGAACTCGGCTCAGCTAATTTTCCTCTCTCGTCCTAAGCTAAACCACAAGAGTCTCAAGTCTCAGTGTCAACTAAAGTCAAGTGCTTACGGTCACACTCAGTCAGTTTCTGTCTCACTACTGTCATTTTACACCAAGCAACCTTAGAATATCATGCACAGGTTTACCGAGTGTTGTATTAACATTGTTCCATATATCTCTAGTAGTACCTACTGGTGTGGAATAGAATTCCATATAAGTATATAAGTGGTAGGTACACACACAACAAGGCAAAGGGGCCTCTCTGAGTATTGTTATAACAAAATAAAAATAATAATAGTATAATCGTAATAATACGTGTTCTATTGAGGCTAAGACTTCCTGTCATTCTCCCAGCAGTAGTAACACATCCACAGTCTAAGCACATGAATAAACTATTCCAGGGCGACTTGCTTATTTCTATGCCATTTCCGCCAATTCGTCAATCTTTTCCCATCTATTCCACATACACACAGAAGCTTATAACACTACCTAGTATAAATGCAACCTTTTCTGCATCCGACAAAAATCATTCATTGAAAAATACGAGTGTATTCATTTTGCTGCATTGTTTTCATGTTTCATACTCCTACTGTTTTGACTGACAAGACATTTACTTTTATTGGTGCAAGAATTATATACAGATACAGTAGAGTCCCAGACACTGCTCATCGTCTAATGTACCACCATGCCATACCCCTCATTATTATTGTCATCATCATCATCATCATCATCGTCTTCAGTTACACCACGACGAACTGCATATAACGTTGTCAACCCTCGTGTATAGGGCAAGAGACATTAGAATTATAAAGTAGGAGGAATTAAAGAGGAAAAGCATTTGGATGTTAATTGGAACGAAGAAAGTTGAAGGCAATCAGGAGTAGATTGAATGAGCCAGTCTCTTATTATTAGTTTGCTCCCCATTCTCATTTTCTTTTGAATCCCTTTTTGATTCTAATGTTTCCACTTTAGTTTCTTTACCACTTCATCACGGTTCACTTACTGTTAGCTCACATATCTCATGCTAGTTCTATACGCACAATGTCCATTAGATACAATGTGTCAGCGTAAACACTCAAGTTCAAAAGAGGCTGCGTCGTAAAGCTCTATATGAGTTCTGGTGTATATTTAAATCGCACACATTACAAGGCACTTCGTTTTACTATGTGCCTTCCGCTAACTTGCTTTTATTAATTCGCCTGTAACAAAGCAGGCATAATTTTGCTTTACCACATTCAGATTTTATTTTCTTTGTCAGTTTGATCTTGATCCTATGATATGGATCATCCGTTTACCTACTATTCATTATTCACTTAAACTCAGATTAAATGCATGATGTATTATTTTACAATCGCTGCATTTGTATAAATTTATGTAGCGTTTAGAGTTTATAGTGTTAAAGGTCGCCGTTGAAAGAACATTGTTATAGTTGTTTTTGCTGTGTGAGGGTTCAGGAAGAAATTCTGTTTGTAGACGGATTTGATTCGATTATGATTGCGATGTAAAAGTGTGCAACGTTCTCGTTCATGCAATGCAATCTCATGCCGTTTTACTCTTTTTGTATCCTGAGACATCCAAATGCGCGTGAGTGTGTTTGTGTCCTATTTAGGAAACGGTAACTTACTCAACATGCCATACTACCTACGGTAGAAATGGAAATAACGCATTGTTTGTTTTGTTTCGTTTTTGTTTTCATGCAGAAAGTATTTTATTCCCTTAGTTTGCAATTAAAGTGGAATAAAGAAATCGAAAAAATTGTTCTTCATTAGACAATTGTAGATGTAAACGTATAAAGTATTGCATTAAACTCATTAAAGGTCAAGGGTGCACAGAATGCATGCATTTAGCTCATCATGTTGTTCAGCTAATGGGCAATTTACAGACTCTCCTTTACTATTTCAATTTCCCTTAATTGCAAATAATATACAACATCCAAGTTCAAGGACAAAGACAACACACACGTAGTACATACTACAAACTGAACCGAAATTAATTTACTCAACTCGTTTTCTTTTAAATTTGCATACTACATGCTGCACGAGTATAATCGTAGCAATGAATGACATTTAATTTTACTCTGTCCACTTTGTCTGACTGACTACTGTACTTCTGGCAGTCTACAATTATGCTGAAGGAATTTGAGATGGGATGGGAATGTTCTACTCTACAAGATTCGGAATATAAGGCAAACGTTTTCAAAATAAGCATAGACTGTTACTGTTACAGATACTACACTACGAACAGACATTTGTATGCATAAAAGTTTGTGTGCTGCTAATGAGAGTTTGTTTTACTTTCATGTTTATTTTTCTTGCATTATCTAGGATCATTTTGCAAGTCGTATGAAATACTACAGCATGACAAGATTTTCATGAGTACCAAATGTACAGTAGGTAATAGTAGGTGTATGCATTTATAGTATGTGCAGGCTGCTTATGTGTTCTGTAGTTCATAGACGATGTGAATTATCCTGATAACTACAGATGATGATAAATGAGCTCTTGTTGTGTTATGGAGATTAACATTTATGTATACTTTTCGTCTTTAAATGTCACCGTTTATACGAAGAACATTCAACTGGTTTAAATTTTATGTAGTAATAATATATAGGTTATCTTATCTCCTTTTACTCGACCAAAATAGATTAATCTGATTCACTGCACACTGATGCCTATACTTAAACAGATTTATAAAATATATTTTTTATAGAATTAAGTAGATGTAATAATGTGTATAGTGTGGATAAATGCGTGTATGCAGATATTAACAATGAATGTGCAATAAAGGTTGTAAGATTATTTTTAGCGATATTAATACTTTTTCTTTTTTATGTTTCCAGTTTTTGTTATAAAACATGTAATGTACATACTCTATTATTGCTGTGTGTTTTTCAGTAAAAAACAAACAAATATGTCTACAAGTACATTAAGCAATCAAACATTTCATAAACTCGCATGCCTATATTATTATATCTCCTATTGCTCCTTGTAACCTCAAAATAAATACATCATTAATTAACAATGATACTAAACCGTCCATCATTCATATAATGAACACTCACCTACAGTTAAATAATTACTATCCTGAATCCTGTATTACTGTCTATATTCATCGGTTGTACATAGTATCTGTAAACGGCCATAATTTTTACTAGTACAAGTGTGAAGTTCCCGATTTAAGTCTACACAACGTATCTGCACGAAGTAAAGTTTACGGTTTTCCCTACATTAAATGCATCACTAGAGGAATTAGTAAGAACAAAGAGATAGACACAGTAATTACTAAAGTGCAGAATCTACAAAAAATATTATGCAAGTTTACAAATTCGTTTTATGTGATAGTTATAGAATATGATTAGTACGGTAGTACCTATAGAATTGTTTTATAAGATGCAGAAGAGTATTTTGCAAAAAGTTACTGACTAAACAGGCTCACCTTTGCTTTGAGTATTGAGCACACAATACTAACTACTAACAAGACTAACAAAGCACATAATAGGTAAGTAGAAAAATGCATTTCTGCACAACTTCAGCTCATATTACAGAAAATTAACACACGAAAATCCTCACACGAACATACATCATACGCTCAACTATGGAAGTCTTTTGGGATATACAAAAATAAAATAATAATAAGCTTAGGTACTCATATGGCTATTATTTTCTTAGCTATTGGTTCTAGACTACTGGCTAATATATAAATAAAATTTCTTAATAATGTTAGACTGTTTGTGTGACTGTGGTTGTTGGAGAAGGTGAAGCTCCTGCGGATTTCACAACAATTGATTGGTATGACATTGGTACACTGTGAACTTCTGTACTACTGGAAATAAAAGCTGGAAGTATTTCCAGTCTGGGTTGAGCGCTTGTTGACGGATTCGGAACGATAGTCGCGGTCGACACTGTTACGAGGGGTTGGCTAGATGGGGAAGGACCCACGGCAGACAAATTCGCCACTTGTTCTGGCTCCAACAGCGGAGTAGGTGAAACTGAAGCTTTCGCTACTTCCTGGATTGTCATCGGGTCGGCTACAAAATAAGTTTCAAACTGTGTTCCAGCTGTTGTCAAATCGGAAACGTACAATGCATCAAGACCGCTTCGGTTTGGCCCTTGTGGAACACCAAATGTTCTCAACCACATAGACGGTTGAATTTTCTTCGGTTTGGTGGTTTCAACCAATTGTCCAGCTGCAATTTCAAAACAAGTTGATATCCAGATAAATATTTCATTCCACAAAGAATGTTTCATTTAATAGAAATAGAATGCCATAAATTAGCAACCATAGTACAGTGAGACTTACGAGTATTAGAAGAACGGGAAGAAGCATAAGTTAGATCGACTCCATCAACAGGAGCTCCAGAAATGGATGAAGCATAGTCACCGTTAGGCTTCTGGAAAACATGGACTGGAGGTTTAACTCCTTGGTAAATGATAATTGGAGGTTTGTGCCAAGCTTTTGGTGCAATGGCATACTTGGGACGAGATTTAATTTGAGGTCTATGTCCATGACCGTGTCCATGCTTTAGTGGACCTGGGCCTGAACCATAAGTTGTAGTTACAGAGACTAGCTTGGGTGGATTACGATGTTTGTGTCCATGACCAAAACTGAAAATACCCTTATGACCGAAATGTTTCAAAGGGCCATGCGAATGTTTTGGAGGTCCATAGGCGTGCTTAGGTGGTCCATAATTTATTACTGTTGTTTGCTGCGGTGGACCATAACTGTCTTTTCCTGCAAGTGGATTTTCTACAACATGGACTTGTTGAGAACTAAGTGGGACACCATAAGCAGATTGAGGGGCACCATATGCAGATTGAGGGGCACCATATGCAGATTGAGGGGCAGATGGTGGTGGACCATAATTAGATTGAGGGGCAGCTGCTGGTGGGCCGTAAGAGTCAAGAGGAGCAGCTTGTGGCTCACCATACGATGGAGCAGGAGGACCATAACTATCCTGTAATCACAATTAACAAGATTGATTAAAAATTTCCTAGTTATTTGAAACAAATATTGTCATTCATTTGAAAAATCTGACACATTTTTGTGAAAATACCTTAGGAGGGGGAGCGTAACTGTCTTGAACTTGAACTTGAACTGGTTCTGAAGCTGGTGGACCATAACTTTCTAAAGGTGCAGATGCTGGAGGTCCGTAACTTTCGAGTGGAGCAGATTGAGGAGGACCATAGCTCTCGAGTGGAGGTGCTTGGGGAGTTCCATAACTGAGGGTTGGTGGCCCATAACTCTCTTTAGCTAAAATAACAGTCAATATATTATGAATTTACAAATAATGAAAACTACATCAACAAAATAGCATACTTGTTACCCCTAATTTGGATACAAGAGTATGTTATTTGTATATTCATGAAAATACCTAAAAACACTTGAGATTTACAAAAGCGAAATCGGAAAATTATGTTTAAATTTACAACATGAGTTACAATAGACAAACAGTTTAGAAAATAATATCATAACACAAAATCTTTAGTTCAAATATTTTTTGAAATTCATGTAAGATTCCGTTTTAGACCTCACGAGGTCTTATGTGCCCGATATGTCTGTCTGTCTGTCTGTCTGTCTGTCTACACGATAACTCAAGTAAAAATGAACTTAGGACAATAAAATTTGGTACACATGTGTAAGAGGGCAAAACGGAGGCTAAGTTCGTTAGCCAGTAAAATCGGTCCAATGGTTCGGGAGTTATCGGGAAAAAACTACCAGTTAAAATAGTCAAATAGTAGTAACAAAAATGAATCACCGCTTCTACTTTCTATTAATTTACATAACCTCGCAAATATAAGGACACTGCTTACTAGTCAAATTATTTCACATACCGCTTCTACATCTGTTTATTTATATACTCATGATAGGAGCAGCGTTGTAATATATCATTCTTTTGATTTACATACTCGAAAAATACCAGAACCATTTATTTTAATTTAAATACTCCGAAAAGTACCAAATCGGTTTCTTTCAGTTTATATTGTCCGAAAAGAACCAATTCGGTTTCTTTTAGTTTATATTGTCCGAAAAAAACCAAATCGGTTTCTTTTAGTTTATATTGTGAGAAAAGAACCAATTCGGTTTCTTTTAGTTTATATTGTCTGAAAGGAACCAAATCGGTTTCTTTTAGTTTATATACCCCAGAAATAACCGAATCGGTTTCTTTTAGTTTATATACCCCAGCATTAACCGAATCGGTTTCTTTTAGTTTATATACTCCAG
>JABASD010000605.1:0-65997 GCA_019776165.1 Pogonognathellus flavescens | reverse complement strand
TAAATGACTTAATACAACATAACAACAGCTTAATCAGCAGTGACACCGACGCCAGTATAAATAGTGTTAGACGATAGTCAGTGTCAAGATACAAGATAACACCAATCACCAGTGATATCAGCTGCGAATTTGAAATTCAAAGGTGAAAGGCAATATATTAATTAACTGTTTTAAAAAATTAGTAAACACTAACATCAGCGAAGGACAAGTAATCAATAACTAAATAAAAAGTAGGACGGGGAATCGGGAATGCTTGTGAAGTTAAAGATGAAGATGTTTATGAACGGACGATTAGTTTGTTGAAGTAAATTTTGTTGTTCATTATAAGGCGGAAGCTCTTTTTAAGCTGGTGGTTGGTGGTAGAGTTGAGGACTCAATTAAGCCTGACTGTGTCGCCCAAATTGTAAAATAGTTAAATCAAAATCAAGACTAAATACTAAATCAGAATTTGAAAGAGTAATTGATATTGTAATTGTCAATTACATCATGTGATCAGAAAGAGCATTAATATATATACCTAAACCGTATAAAAGTGCTGTGAAGTGACTTGCGAGATCATGAATGAGATAACTTCTTAAAATATTTGGTTGGTGTGTTTTGTGCTGCATGGTTTAATCTTTTGTTTTCATTTTCAGCATCTATTGTAACGAAGGCTGCTAATTGAATTGAGTGCTGCTCGGTGTGAATGTGAGGAGTGCAGCTAATTTTCTTGCTAATTGACTTCCGCCGTGGATAATTGATAATAAATCTTTGGAAGCACTAGAGTGTTACAGACAACCAACTCGGTGTTCGGGGATATTTAGAGCAAAATTTAAGTCAAGCTCACTGGTAAGTGGAAAAATGTTTTTCATCGACTTTACTTTAACGACGGAATGTCAGTACAGAGATAATAATATGCAATATGCGTAATAATATATACTTTTCCTAACATATTTTATATGCACTTATTTTACGCTACAATATTATACTTGTACCAATCGTACCAATTATATCGTAGTTTAGAGTTTATTTTTTTGTAAATACAAGAAAGGGAAATTCCATATTTAAAAATGAATTTGAGAATAAGTCGACATCAATCAAAAATATATATTATTCGTTTTTCTGTTTGACTGAGATCTAATATTAAAAATACATCAGTTCTAGTCCATTCGTCATCTGCTATTGTTATCCAGTGATTCCATTGCGCCAGCAGTTGAGCCTTACCTTTCAAAGTAATCAAATATTGCTGCAAGCCTGTTAAATGTAGGATTTTTAAACGAGTTATTGAATCGCAATAAAATGACTCAACTTTTAAGTTATTTGTTGTTTATCCACCCAAGTCGTTCATGAGTCATCATCATCTTCATGACTGACATCATTGATGGTTTAAGAATTGTGTGGAAAAAATATCTTCCTTGCCTTGGCGAACTTGGCTTTTAGGTCGCTTGAGGGCACATGAACATAACTAACTTACTTACTATAACCTTGAAGGCACATTATTATTAGTACCATTTGGATGCGCATATTTAACCGTTTAAATCTATTTATTGAAATACAGATAGATCATTATTTTATTTTATTTATTTATTTATTGATCTGAATCTATTCTAATAATGACAATGACTTTCAGGCAAGCAACTTACCTCTAACATCCGAAAATGACAACTGACATTAGTGTAAACGTCCGCTGGGACCCACAGCTTCAACAGGACATCATAGAAGACTTGGAATATGACGGAGGAAATTCTTCCTCACGATTATTTGAACGATCTCGAATCAAAGCTCTAGCAGGTATAGTGTTAATTAATTTGTACCTATACTTTTTTAGTTAATTTTTTGCTCTTAGCCATTCGTTATTTTGTTAATGGTGTTATTGGTTAGTTTTGAGTTCAATTTGCTTACAATACAAACATGTGTAACACAGAAACTGCAGCAAGCGTACATAATAATAATATTACATAATGAGACAATAAATTATTTTTAGTTATTATAATAATTAGTACATAATATAAACATATACATATCATAAATGATGTGTAATGTAATGTAATACCTAGTTAGCATTTCATGTTGGTCAGTACCACAACTTCACTTACAGACAGAATGTCAATACTGTTGGGCGATGATAATCTAATTCTCAAATGCAAATGTTGATATTCTGCTTCAGATGCCGCTATATACTGTGTAGAAATTGAATGTATTACACACTACAGGGCAGAAGCATGCAAATACTTTCTTTTGTAGAATAGTAAGTTCTGAGTTGTATGTAATTACTAAATTGCTGTATAGAACTCTTCTGTCTTCCATTCTTCTTTTTTACACATGTAAAAATGTGTGTATACACACAAGAGACTGTGAATTGTGTGCTACCTTTATATACTTATCGTCATCCTTTTATATGTTAATGCATAGGTATGATAATTTGTCGTATTCTCACTCTCACCTATTTCGATTTCCCTTTGACTTATAATGCTCGAACCGGTGGACAAGACAGTATTTCGAGTTTATGATAATACACAGTTTTTCTGTCTATTAGTGCGGTTTTATCTGCAACAAAAAATATTTTACTATAGGACGAGTTGACGAGTAATTGTTTACTTTGGATTCAAGTTAGTGTATAAAATGATATTATGCCATCAAGTGCTTTTTATATGTACATACAGTACGCAGACATCAGTTTGATATAATTGGCCTCCCACAAATCTCTCATATACAAAAAAGTCGATAGTTCATTTGATCATGAAGAACTTAGAACTTAATGGAGAACATGTTTTGCTTTTACAGTGATATGTTTTTATCTGCCTTCTAGTGTAGTGCACGTAAGTTGGTATGTTTATTATGTGTTTTCACTCCAATTGCCACTTGTAAAACAATCATCATCATATAAAATTATCAGTCTATGTACATATCATGTGTAAATTCTAAATTGTGGTTTGCCTAAAGTTAAAATTAAGTTAGACACCCAATCCCCAGGAAAATGTTCGTTGTATAGGTTTCGTTTGTGTTATTATGAGTTGTAGAGTGTGATGCATAATGTTATAATTTTTTAAATTAATTTTATAACTCACTCTAATATTTCGCATACTAAATTACTAAACTGAAGGGTAAATAGTGAGAAACGCATAATGTAGAGTTTGAGTATTCGCTTGCATGTATATTATTAGTGTATAATGTAAATGTAGTAGTGAACAACGAACACTAATTGTATGTGTTGAAATGCAAATCTGGCATTGGTTTCGTTTGCTGATATGAAAACAATTGTTTACCGAAGCCACAGTGCAGTGGGTTAAATTGTTATCTTATCAATACCACTTGAGAATGTATGTAAAATATATCTATAGGCTAGCTTCATCCTGTCCTAGAGCTGTAAAGGACATTTTGACTGAGTTGAACAAATGATTCAACTGTAAATGCTCTCTTTAGTATTGGGAGTGGATTATTTTGTACCTAGTTTTCATTTCGTTCCATTATTTCGCGATTCAATTGTTGTACTAATAGCACGGTTGTTAAAGTTGTGTTTTCTACTAAAGCATTAGTATGTGTTCATAATAGTAATTATTCACAAAATAAGTGTCATACAAAGTTCCAAATTTACAATGAGTGATTCAAATGACGTGATAGCTGAAGCTGAAAATCTCGATGATGTTTTTGAATCGCCTGAAGCATCACAATCTTTTTTTACATATTCACCTGTTACGCCACTTCCACCGTATAGTTCGAATCCTAGTCCTATTCGAATGTTCTCTTTCGAAAATGGTGCTAGTGAAGCAATGAAACGGGATGAATTGAAAAAGGTTGAAAATCTTGTTTATGAAAGGCGCATGCGAGACCTCATTGGTATGTTTACAAGTAGCATTTTTTATGTTTTCAATATTTTTTGTTTCGTTCTGCGTAAAAATGTGAACCAACTGCCATAATTCTTTTGAATGTTGAGACTTCAGAGCTTCAGACAAAATGAACGTTAAATATTTATATTTTATTTTCCCTTTATCATTTAAATGTACAGACAGTCAGACAGATTTGTATGGAACAGAGAAACAATCTGTCATATCCGTTTCTGTTAGTCGGTTTGGGTGTGGCTGGAGTGAGTGGAGTGTTATATAGCGACCAATTTAAAAAGTCACTGACACGAGTTATAGTTAAGTTAAAGGCTTAATGCTACTAACACTAACGTTTAGTGTTAAATACATTATATTTTGAAGTGTTTTGACTTTTGTCTAGTTCTCTGAGTTGTTTTGATAAACAATAGTTTCGAAGTAGGGTAGGTATTTTTAAATAACTCTATCAGTGTCTATCTTGTTTATATTGTGCTTGAAATATTATTACTATAATATCGAATATTTCACTTTATTAACAAGTTTTGAAAATGAAAATGCTATTAAATTACCTACCTAATTTAAGCCATTGCATTTAACTGCAGTTTTTAATACTCGTCAAGCTAGTCATTAAAACTAAGGAACTGTGGAGGCAGTTTATGTGCATAAATTAACGAAGCATTATTAACTACACAAGCTATACGGCATTTCCAGAGTTCCAATTTGCAACGTGTGCCGGTATACTTCATACAACTGAAACACATACACCGCACAGATATAGGTACCTATATTGGTAAGCAAAGCATGTAGGTAGATATATTTATGCACACACAAGAGATTGTGTTTGTTTCCCTAAGGTAATAGGTAGCAAAGTCTATGCAGACCTAGCGAAGAGTGGCAAGTGGTAACCTGACTGTGTGTTTAAGTAAAAGCACAATGCAATGTACTTTGTACACCTATTATTTTATATTATGGTGCTTGTGTATCGTTCCATAGCGAAGCATTACATTACACAATGAAACCAAAGAGAGTGAATCAGAGTCTTTCCGGGGAATTGAAAAAGTTTTGCACAGTCTGTAGTGAACTCTGTAGTGTATCGTTTATTTGAACTGGAGTGGTCTCTACAGCACATCGATATCTAGCATGGTGTATGAGAATGTAGGCTAACTGATTTTACTTGCTAACCCACCCTAACTATATGAGTTATTTATGACCCATGTCTCATTCGCTTCAATAGTAAGCAGTATTTATATATTACAAGTAAAATAAGTATATGTATAACATGTATATCCATTAAGAACGAAAATCTAGCTATACTTAATGTGCTATTTACTTTAGCGCGTTTAAACTGCAATATTGTCTGATGTTGGATGCTACTACACATACTTGATGACATAATATTATGTACATTTAGATTGATAAATATGCTTTTATCAAGCGTCCGTATTTTAATGATACGTGAGCTTTGTACTGTACCGGTGTATTCGTACTTCGTATAAAATATCATCAAAATGTTACGTAGTTATACTTATGCTACTTTATCTATTGTACGTGGTATTCATCTCTACTGGGTAGTGTGGGTAGTAGATATATACACAACTTACGTTAGTTGTAACTTGTAATTCCTGCCGACACGGTAATTGTCAGTTATTTAATTGCCATTGTTGTAATTCATGCAACATTTTTCTCTGGAAACATTGATCCATCATTTTCATGCGTTATTTTTTCTATTTTCACAATAGACGAGCGAGAAACTGTACAAAAGAAGACTTTCACCAAATGGGTCAATTCACATTTAGTTCGTGTATCTTCTCGAATAAGCGATTTGTACACAGATTTACGAGATGGAAAGATGTTACTCAAATTGCTGGAAGTTTTATCAGGAGAACGACTGGTAAGTTGATTAGTATTGATCTAGCAGATTGTACGTACTTTTCTGGGAAGAAAAGAAAGAAACTAATACTGAAACCTTCTGTGTGAATTATTAAAGTCCATGATTTTTCATGTTACAGCCGAGGCCAACGAAAGGGAAGATGCGAATTCATTGCCTAGAAAATGTAGACAAAGCACTTACTTTCTTGAAAGATCAACGTGTTCATCTGGAGAATATGGGGTCACACGACATTGTAGATGGAAATGCGCGACTCACACTCGGTCTCATTTGGACCATCATTCTCCGATTCCAGGTACTCCTCTACTCCTCTATGATTTAGATTAATGGCAACCGCAAGGTTATTTATTATTACTTAAGTAAGCTGAAGAATATATGTTAAGCTTATACCACAAAAACAGGATGCTGTTATGCTTGACATTCAATTTGTTAATACTACACCTTAGTTATTATTTACTATTACATTAGTTTCTGTCAAAAATGTTTTTCAAGAACTCTACCATTACCTTGTGCATTAAAGCGGTTGGTTTTAATAAATAAATTACTATTTTATAGATTCAAGATATTACGATAGAAGAAGTGGACAACAAGGAGACAAAATCAGCTAAAGACGCACTACTCTTATGGTGCCAGATGAAGACAGCTGGGTATAGTAACGTCAATATCCGAAATTTCACAACTTCCTGGCGTGATGGGCTAGCTTTCAATGCGATCATCCATAAGCATCGGCCTGACCTTATTCAATACGAAAAATTAACACACAATAATGCCATGTATAACTTAAACAATGCTTTCAACCAAGCCGAGTCAAAATTGGGTTTGACAAAGTTATTGGATGCCGAAGATGTATTTGTTGAACAACCCGATGAAAAGTCTATCATAACTTATGTCGTCACATATTACCATTACTTTTCAAAACTTAAGCAGGAAACCGTTCAAGGCAAGCGTATTAGCAAGGTTGTAGGAATTGCTATGGATAACGACAGGATGATAAAGGAATATGAAACCTTGACATCCGACTTGCTGAAATGGATTGAGATCACTATCAGTCAATTGGGAGACCGTAACTTTGCAAATTCTTTGGTTGGCGTGCAGCAACAACTGGCCCAATTCAATAATTATCGAACGGTAGAAAAACCTCCAAAGTTTGACGAGAAAGGCAATTTAGAAGTCCTTCTGTTTACGCTGCAGTCGCGTATGCGGGCTAATAACCAGAAACCGTACACGCCAAGAGAGGGAAAACTCATCTCTGACATCAACAAAGCGTGGGAACGATTGGAGAAAGCGGAACACGAAAGGTATATTAGCAACACCGCTTTATTGATTATTAACTTCTGGGTTGTCAATAAGTTGTTATATAATGATGTTATTGATCGTTTTTTTATTTTAATACTACTTTCTTGAGTTTCTTTAATATGAATTAATTTTTATTTTCAGGGAATTGGCACTCCGTGAAGAGTTGATTAGACAAGAAAAGTTAGAACAACTTGCTGCAAGATTCAACCGTAAAGCCAGCATGAGAGAAACTTGGCTCAGTGAAAATCAACGCCTGGTATCACAAGACAATTTCGGATTTGACTTGCCTGCAGTGGAAGCTGCTGCTAAGAAACATGAAGCCATTGAAACAGATATTTTTGCCTATGAAGAACGTGTATTGGCAGTTGTTGCAGTAGCCCAGGAATTAGAAGCAGAAAATTACCACGATATCGAAAGGATTAACTTAAGGAAAGAAAATGTCATGAGATTATGGGAGTATCTGCTCGAGTTGCTACGAGCAAGGAGACTGCGTCTGGAAGCGTCGTTGCAGCTTCAACAAGGATTCCAGGTATGTATCGCAGTGTTACAGTATTAAGTCGTATTTAAATGATATCTTTGTGTTAGTTAAGTAATGCTCACAAGAAAATGGCACTGAAGAAATGTGACGGAAAGAACCTTTAATTCTCACCTGTGTACTTAAGAAGTTAATGTTATGCCTCTGCTTTAGGAAATGCTGTACATTTTGGATTCTATGGAAGAAATCAAAATGCGACTCTTGTCTGATGATTATGGAAAACATTTAATGGGGGTGGAAGATTTGTTGCAAAAGCACTCCCTCGTCGAAGCTGACATTAATGTTCTTGGTGACCGAGTGAAAGCTGTTGTTCAAAACTCTCAGAGGTTTATTGGTGATGATATGGAACCAGGTCTTGAGAGCTTTAAGCCTACCGATCCTGCTGCAGTTATGGAACGAGTTCAACAACTTGAGGTTTCCAGTTTGATTTATTATGGATTAATTCGAATGGAAGGAAGGGATTGTAGTCTGTTCTAAATCCTAATAGATAGTTCTAGATCTAAATAAGGGAATTATTATCTGGATTTCAGGAAGCTTATGCTGAATTAGTGAAACTCGCTGTGGAGCGAAGAACTCGTTTGGATGAAAGCAAGAAGTTGTGGCAATTTTATTGGGATATGGCAGAGGAAGAGAACTGGATCAAAGAGAAAGAAAACATTTTGTCTCAGGGTGACATTGGCCACGATTTGACTACCGTTCACTTACTCCTATCCAAGCAAAAGGCATTAGAGAGTGATATGGCAAGCCATGAACCACAGTTGATGAGTGTTGTAAGTGTTGGCCAAGATCTTATTGATCAACAACAATTTGGAGCGGAGAAAGTTCAAGAACGGCTGGAAGAAATCATGCAGTTGTGGCAGAACTTGAGGGATTTGTCAGAGTACCGTAAACGACGACTTACAGAAGCAGTTGATTATCATCAGGTAATGACTTGAAATCAGAATCTTACTATCCATGAAATTATCTTTAGTTGAATGCATGCTTTAATTTGAGATAATTAGTTTGTATTAATATCTGATGTGATTTTGTGTACAGTTCTTTGCTGATGCCGACGATGTGGACACATGGATGTTGGATATGTTACGCCTTGTTTCCAGCGAAGATGTTGGTCGTGATGAAGCTAATGTTCAGTCGCTATTAAAGAAACATGATGACGTAACAGACGAACTTTCAGTGTACTCTAGCACCATAGATGCCCTCCACCAACAGGCACAACAGCTAGGCGAGCAAGATCGTGATAGCCCCGAAGTAGTGGAAAGATTGGCTAGCATTGATCGAAGATATAGAGAACTCACTGAACTTGCCAAGTTAAGAAAACAACGCCTGCTAGATGCTCTGTCACTTTACAAACTTTTGTCTGAAGCAGAAGGTGTCGAGCAATGGGTTGCTGAAAAGGTATGAAATACTTTCATGGTTTTGTCATCGATTCTTTAGTAAATGTATGATGTTGTCAAGAAACATACTTCACGTTTAGTTGCAAATGGAAACTGAAAATTATAGGAAGTAGTGAATTACTTGACTAATCTTGCCTCACTAGTACAATTGAGAATAAAGATGTTTGCTAATTATTAAGAATAATTATGCCATTGTTTGGCTCATCATAAATGCACAACGCCTTTTCCAACAACGTTCGAAGGAATTTAATCACGGAAACTTTTTCATTTTTTCTCTAGGACCGCATGCTTCTTACAATGGTTCCAGCTAAAGACATTGAGGATGTAGAAATTCTTAAGCACCGGTATGATGGATTCGAGAAGGAGATGAATTCAAACGCTTCCCGTGTTGCTGTGGTTAACCAATTAGCACGCCAACTTTTACATGTTGAGCATCCTAACTCAGAGGAAATTGTCGGCCGTCAAAATCAATTAAATACCAAATGGTCAGAGTTACGAGAAAAGGCTGAATACAAACGCGACGAATTGAATTCCGCTCATGGAGTTCAAACGTTCCACATTGAGTGCCGAGAAACAACTGCATGGATCGAAGACAAGAAAAGGATTTTGGAAGAAACTGCAGAGCTTGAGATGGACCTTACTGGTATCATGACACTGCAGGTACTTTGAGCCATAAAACTAATAATATTTGAATATAAACACATCTTTTTATTGTAATCTTTTATTTATGAATGTTCTTTTCGCAGCGCCGACTTTCCGGTATGGAAAGAGATCTTGCTGCTATTCAAGCCAAACTTGATGCCTTGGAGAAGGAGGCTGATCGAATCAGTGAAGACCACCCAGAGGAAGCTGCTGTTATTCGCGAACGAATCGAGCAAATACGAATTGTGTGGGATCAATTAACTCAAATGGTATAGATTTCCTATAAATCATGATTGTCACATTTTACAGCAATATTTATGTTGCTTTGAGAAGATTTTTGACACTAAACTACATAATTTACTTTTTGCGTACCTTTAGTTGAAGGATCGTGATGCTAAATTGGAAGAAGCAGGTGATCTTCATCGATTCCTTCGAGATTTGGATCACTTCCAAATCTGGCTTACCAAGACGCAGACTGACATTGCTTCTGAAGATATTCCAACAAGCTTGTCGGAAGCAGAAAAGCTGTTGAGTCAACATCAAAGCATTAAAGACGAAATAGAAAATTATGTGGAAGATTACGAAAAAATGATGGAATATGGGGAAAGAATTTTCACCGTAAGTTGTTTTAGGATTAGTCATTGTTTCATCAGCTATCAGTATTCAGTTCTATTTTGTCCAGAAATATTAACTGACGCAACTGAATTTGCATTTTATTAATTATTACCAATCATATCATGATAAATAATAAAATGTGTCCCTTTTTTCTTCTCAGGAGCCCCATACTCAAGACGATCCACAATATATGTTCTTGCGTGAGCGACTTAAGGCCTTGAAAGATGGTTGGGATGAGCTCCGACAAATGTGGGATAACCGGCAAGAACTTCTTTCTCAGAGCATGAACTACCAAATTTTCATGCGAGATGCCAAACAAGCCGAAGTTCTTTTGGCCCAACAAGAACATATTCTTTCCAAGGATGAAACTCCGGTACGAAGGATCTTGTTGTTAATGTTATGTTGGTTTGAATTTTTAAATTATCGGACATTTTGTTAATATTTTATACGTTTTTTAGTCTAATTTGGAACAAGCCGAAAGCCTAATAAAGCGTCACGAAGCTTTACTTACCACTATGGAAGCAAATGACGAGAAAATAAATGGTGTAATTCAATTTGCGTCCACCTTATGTCGTGAAGGACATGTGCAGTGTAAGTTTTAAAGCTCATAATATAAATTACTGATTTATTTCTGACTGAAATAAAAAAGTTACTTTCATATTATTGGCAGTATTAACTTTTAAATTAATTTTTGCAGCTGACAAAATTGGAAAGAAAGCTGACAGTATCCGTGAAAGACGTGAAGTTAATAAAAGAAAGGCCATGGAACAAATGGAGAAACTTAAGGATCAATTACAACTCCACCAATTCTTGCAAGATTGTGAAGAACTTGGAGAATGGGTACAAGAAAAGAGCATGACAGCTCAAGATGAAACATACAGAAGCGCAAAGACAGTGCACAGCAAGTGGACCCGTCATCAAGCCTTTGAAGCCGAAATTGCCTCTAATAAGGACAGATTGGTCGCCATCCAACAGGCTGCCCAAGGTCTAATGGAAGAAAAACCAGAATTCGCTCAATTCATCCAACCTAAAGTCAGTGAACTGGGATCACATTTCGATGATTTGGAAAGAAACACCAAAGAAAAGGTATGTTGATTTTGTCCCCCAGCATAATAAAAATTGTGGAATGAGAAAGCAATTATATACTCCAATTTTCAACCACAGGGCGAGCGATTATTTGATGCAAACAGACAAGTCCTTTATGAACAAACTTGTGATGATATTGATTCGTGGATGACTGACTTAGAAAAACAGATTGACTCCGGTGAATACGGTTCTGATTTGGCCTCTGTCAATATTCTCATGCAAAAACAGCAGGTATGTGTTTTGAACTAGCAATAAGGTAACTGCAGTGTTGCAGTTAAATTATGAGCCATTTTTTACCAAGGTAGCTAAGTGTAAAAGTCTAATTTTCTAAATGTTGTTCGATATGTGTAGATGATTGAAACTCAGATGGCCGTAAAAGCTAAACAAGTTACAGAATTAGAAAGCCAAGCGGAATATCTAAGACAAATCGATCCCGACAAAGTAGAAGAAATTGTTGCCAAGAAATCCGTTGTTGAAAGCAGATTTGATCAACTTAAGGAGCCTTTAGTTCAGAGGTAAGTCATATGTACTGTTTTGGACGATGAGATATGCCAAGAATCATATGCCTACTATCTGTTAGGAAGCTTTTGACCCGAGTTGGTGTTAAATCTAAAAAAATGAAGAGGTTGTACCTCATCTGTGAGTAAATAGTAAATAGGTAGAATTGAAAATCAATATCGAATTGATAAGTACTGCCTTTACATTCGTATGCAATGTTTTGTTCTCAGGAAACAGCAACTGGAGAAGAAAAAGGAAGCCTACCAATTCCGCAGAGATGTTGAAGATGAGAAATTGTGGGTCAGTGAGAAAATGCCTCAAGCTACATCGACCGAGTTTGGCAATAGTTTATACAATGTTCACATTTTGAAAAAGAAGAACCAGTCATTAAGAAATGAAATAGAACATCACGAACCAAGAATTTTAACAATCATTGGAAATGGACAAAAATTGATAGATGAAGAACACGAAGCTGCGGAAGAATTTGACAGACTTAATAACGAATTGAAGAAAGATTGGGACGAGCTTAAAGAAGCTGTGGATCAGAGAAAAGAAAAATTATTACAGTCTGAACGTGCACAACAATACCTATTTGATGCATCTGAAGCAGAAGCATGGATGTCAGAACAAGAATTGTATATGATGGCTGAGGACCGAGGGAAGGATGAGATCTCGGCACAGAATCTCATTAAAAAACATGAGACTCTAGAAAACGCAGTCAATGATTATGCAGATACAATTAGACAGTTGGGTGAAACTGCAAGACAACTCATTTTACAAGAACATCCTGAAAGTGACAATATCGGAGTTAAACAAGCCCAAGTTGATAAACTCTATGCGGGTCTCAAGGACTTGGCCCATGAAAGACGTTCCAAATTGGAGGAAGCCCTTCGATTGTTCATGCTAAACCGAGAAGTAGATGATCTGGAACACTGGATCGCAGAAAGGGAAGTTGTTGCTAGTTCTCATGAATTAGGACAAGATTACGATCATGTAACCATGTTATGGGAGAGATTCAAGGAATTCGCCCGGGACACTGAATCTATTGGAAACGAACGAGTGGCTATGGTTAACGAAATGGCTGATGGACTGATTGCCGCCAAGCATTCTGACGCTGCAACTATAGCCGAATGGAAGGATGGACTTAATGAAGCATGGGCCGACCTTCTAGAACTGATTGACACAAGAACACAAATGCTGGCTGCGTCACGCGAACTACACAAATTCTTCCATGACTGTAAAGATGTTTTGGGCCGTATCGCCGAAAAACAAACTGCACTTCCGGATGAAGTTGGACGTGACGCTGGGTCTGTATCTGCTCTCCAAAGAAAACATGTGCAATTTTTACAAGATTTACAAACCTTGCAATCTCAGGTACGTTTTCATCAATTCATTCATTAAAATTAGATATACTCTTTTCATGTCAGGATTTTGTAGCAACAATCCTTTTGTAACAAACAGGTTGAACAAATTCAAGAAGACTCAAGAAAACTTCAAGCTGCATATGCTGGAGAAAAAGCTAAAGAAATTACCAATAGAGAAGCAGAAGTTGTTAATGCATGGATGAATCTACAAGGTATGTCAAAGAACGCGGAGACTAGTTGTTTATTCACTAAGAAGCAAAAACTCATAAATTATTTGTGCCACTTTTTTTATAGGTTTCTGTGAAGCAAGAAAGCAAAAACTTGGAGACACAGGAGACCTTTTCAGATTCTTTAACATGGTCCGAACTTTGATGTTGTGGATGGATGATGTTATTATTCAGATGAACACTTCAGAAAAACCCAGGTATGGTATATTAATTGTAATAAGTCATGCAATTAGGTTATAATCCTACTTCAGTATTTATATCGGATTGGTATATGTAATGTAATCTTTGGAAATTGCAGGGATGTAAGTGGTGTTGAACTGCTGATGAATAATCACCAGAGTCTAAAGGCAGAAATTGATGCAAGAGAAGACAATTTCTCTGCCTGCTTTAGACTGGGGAAGGAATTATTATCGCGAAATCATTATGCGTCCAATGAAATCAAAGAAAAAGTTGTTGGACTGACCAACCAAAGAAACGGAATGTTGCACAGATGGGAAGAACGATGGGAACATTTACAATTGGGTATGTATTCTACAACTTCTGTTTGCAGCCTTGTAATCCCATGACTAATAATCGATTGGAGAACTTTTTGAAGTAATACTTTTAATATACTCTTCTAGTTCTGGAAGTATATCAGTTCGCCAGAGATGCAGCTGTAGCTGAAGCCTGGTTGATTGCACAAGAACCGTACCTTTTGAGTTCTGATCTGGGCTACACTATAGACGAAGTTGAAAATCTTATTAAGAAGCACGAGGCATTTGAAAAGTCAGCACAAGCCCAAGAAGAGCGATTTACTGCTTTGGAACGTCTTACTACCGTAATTTTCTTTTCACTTCTAGAACATATGAAATTGACTCTATTTGCTAAAATTGTAAAACATTTTTCATCTATGGTGTGTATCTTGACTTTAAATCTCTTATACCTTTCCTTCGTGTTATGTTCCTATGTAGTAGTGAACATTCTATTAATGGTCTATTACCTCTCCATCACGATTCATTTAACAAAAATGGTCATGATGAGATTTAAGTTTGATCTAAAATTAAATATTAAGATACGTTACACTGTAGTTCCTAAGAAGTCAAGGTATGAATGGATCACTATTTTATATGAAAATGGTATTCGCAAATGTGTAGCTGGAAATAAGAGAGCAGGAAAAGAGATTGGGCCGGGAAGGGGCCTACTACCCTTACGAAATGGTGATTGTTCTACTCTGTTTCTAAAGTCCTGTTTCATGTGAATATTGATTAACTATTTTTTAACACTTTGAAATTACATAACTGGAAAGGCATCGACTAACTTTCTCTTTTACATTAATCAGTAATCAAATCACAGAGTTAATCAAAAGTAGTGTATTGAATTATTATAGTTTGGATTTACCGTATTAAACCACCTATTGCGAAATTAACTAGTAAGGAACTGGCTATTACTCGTATGTTAATAATAATACAGAGCTTTTTAGAATTGCTAATGTCCTAGTACGATAGCCAGGTAATATTTTGTCTAAAACATAAAAAGCTCTTGTATGCATGGAGTTGTTGTGATAATATAGAAATACTGTTCTAAGTTTTATAATTGCGGTCTATTTTTGTGTTCGATTTGTTTCTAATTCATTTTTTGTAAACCGTATAGTTTGAGATTCGACGAAGAGAAAAGTTGAGGTTAGAAGAGGAGGAGCGACGTCGAGCGGAAGAACTAGCTAAAAAATCACCTCCAAAGTCACCTGAGGCTGACAGACCGGATGGTGCCCGATCTCCTGAGCAAGTTTCTGAAAGAGAACCGCCTGTGCAAAGCCAACAAATTCCTGCTGGTAAGTGTATGCTAACCTGCAGCCTGCTTTTACTAATTTTTCTGGTTTTGATACCGTATGTAGATGTAGTGAAGAAAATTGATAACATTATATCCAGTGGGTCTCGTAAAGTTTCTACTTACGTTTCGTTTAAACTGTTGTGGTTTCCTTACCTTAACAATCATGGGTGGGTTGGGTTATTGTTCATACACTTGCCCATGTCGCAATTTGTCATTACTCACTTTAAATTTTCAGGCATGTGCATGTAAGATTTTGGTTTCTTGTCTGCTCTTGTCTATGCTCAGATTTGATTCGTTTTTTTCTTTTCGAAAATACACAACGTAGTGAATGTCTCTATGGATTTTACTTTAGTTTGAAAATGTATTTTGGATTTCGATTTCGCATGCATGAATTTATGTATTTCACTATATATTAGCTTCTTCCGGCCAATCACAGCTGAGAAGTCCAACTCAAGTGAAAGGACATACGCTGCCAGCAAAATCTAAGAAAAAACCAGGTATTTTCTTCAACAATGATTATGCTAAGAGAACGAAAAGACTTTATCATACATGCAGCAAGCTGCAATATGTGAATGGACAGTTTGAGTGCCGCTGTAGCTTCGTCGATAAAGTGGAGGAGGATGTAGTTGGTCACTCATGTAACAACAGTAGCCTTAACATTAACGTTACTAGTTCGCAAGAAGCTGTTAAACTTATGTTTTGTAACTGTAACCAACTAAATTTAAATTCATTAACCACGAATGACCATGTCGACGAAACATCGTCCGATCCTTTTTGTAGTTGCTTACGATCCAAGTCTAATCCCTACCATTTTGACCCGTCATCTCATGTTTTTATCCAAGGTTATTGCGAGCCAGTAACACTTGTACAAAATCAGAGTGGCAATCGCACTAAAACCAAAAAATGGTTAAAATGTCTTTTTGCAGTGGCAAGTTCCATTAAAATATATGCCATTATTTTCATTATTTTTCGTCTTTTGGACAAATCGATAGTATTTTACAAATCGACCAATCAGTAATATCTGAATTCACGTATTGAAGGCTTAAATTCATTTACAAGGACTTTCCTAATTGATTTTTAAAAAACGTTAACCAAATGAATTGACTGTAGTTAGTTTCCCACAGCTTCCTTGAATTAATTGTAATTTTAGTTATTTATTATTTGTTAGAACTTTGTTTGTTTTTTAGTGTCTATTAGATTACCTTCTTTTATTGAAAATGTGGTCTCAGCGTCTACGAAAAGTCCTAAAACTCCTCATAGTGCTACAGTTTCTCATTCATCACGTCACACTAGTACAGAAAAGGATGATGATGATCTGTATGATGATGAAGGAGATGATTTGTTTGATGAACATATTATCCGTGAGTCTGACTTCTGAGTAACTTGAAACTCAGTTTTATATATACCGACTGAAGTTTGTAACGTTTAATCTCTATTGTGATCTCGTTCCTCTTAACGTTCATTATGTCAATATTGTGTTCATTTTTTAATTGTCATGCTAATGTATTTTGACAAAACGATGTATTGTTTCGATGACTTACAGCTATCTGTATTAATCCCATTCACTGTTAAATTGTTACGTATTAAATGTCTCGCAAATGTTATTAAACTGCCGCGTAGGATAGTCGTTTTTCGTCCACCACCACATTTTACAATAAATATTCGTTTAGGTCTATAAGTAAGTAGAAAGTAGGTGGTGAAAGGTAACACGCTTTTACTTCACACTGAGATTATTATAATTTACCTATGTATAATGCCTTGCCACATTGTATCTATAACGCTGTGATTGCTTTATGCCTGTAGAAATGTATGAGATCTTATTCTCGAATAAATCTGGTGCAACGCACTGCGCTTGGTTTTGTAAATGCTGTTCACTGTGCCTTGACTGACTTCATTTGAGGATTGTCATTTATGAAAACTCGGTTAAATACAATGCTAGCTCTGATAATTAGTAAAACTATCTCATACTACAAGGAAGGATTTATTTGTAAGTGAAAGTTGCTGTGCTAGGGATTATTTATAATGTAGTATTAACTGCGTGAAATGATTGATGAATGTGTAGTTGACATAGAGTACTTAAAATAACGGTAGTGACTTTGAATACGTTTAATTTGTGTATAATTACTATATGTGTGTGCCTTTGTATTGTGTCTTTAATGTAATTGTGACTAATTGCGGATAACACAAAAGACTCATTCGAAGATCCGAAGAAAGGTGGTCGTTCTAGATCCAAATCACCGTTTAGGAGTTTCCGTTGGAAAAAGTCCAAGAGTTCCACTCTCGAAGCAATACCCGGTAGTGCTTCAGATGACGAATCTAATATACAGAAAGTCAAAGGTACTATTTCACATATATCAGTATTGCTTCATATAAATCCTAATAAAAATACGCCTTTTCTATTTTATTTTCCTTTGTTCATCTCCTTTTCTACTTTTACAAATTCCTCAAACAATTCATTCTTTAACTGTTTCCTAAATCTCTGGTTCTGGAGGAAAGCCCAAAAGTTTATGAAATTTGCACGGTTGACGGTGCTCTTAATTTATCTCTTAGCGGACTTTTCTGGTTTGATGTTCAAGGTGACGTGGATTTTTCTATTTTTACTTTGGGCTCAGTCACTAAAATCGAATGATTTATCGGTGAAGGTGAAATGCGGATTTCGTTTACTGAAAATCGAAAAGTTTTAAATGAAGGAATATAGGTGATATGGAGCTACAATACAAAGCATTGGTAACAGATATGGGTTGTTAGGTTTAAGGAGAAATTGCTTCATGCTTAATTATGTTAAGTATTATTGAAATGATTAGTTGTGTGAATAGCTTACTTATGAACGCTACTGGTGTTTACATTTTTGAGTTTACGTAGATGTTTGGCTGTTATGTCAAATTAGTCATAACAGGCTTTTTGCTTTACATGTTGGGGATTTTAAGTTCTTTTCTGTGTGGAACTGCACTAACCGGGAAAAAATACTAATCGAACTTTGCATTCTTGTAGTGTTGTGTTTTTCCTGTCTTCTAAATGTATCACAGCAATGTTATTCATGGAATGATGTTTATTCTTCAGTCCTCGAAAATCAGTCAATTGGCCACTCGGTGGCTAATTTGGTGTAATTCATTTTACTCATTTGTGTTTAATAAATTGCAGAACGACCAGGACCAAGTGAAGAAGATGTCATTGAAGGAGTTCTGACGAGGAAACACGAGTGGGAGTCAACTACGAAGAAAGCATCCAACAGGTTTGTACTGTTGTATTCTATATAATTTGTTTATTATACTTACGGTTCTATAATGTTTTTCTTGGATTACTTAAGGTCATGGGATAAAGTTTATTTGGTTCTCCGGGGAGGATCTCTTCTCTTTTATAAAGACCAAAAGAACTTCAAGCTGCAACCGGAGGCCTACTTCCGTGGAGAAAATCCAGTGGATCTCTCCGGTGCTACTGCTGATGTGGCTTCAGACTATACCAAGAAAAAGCACGTTTTCCGATTAAAGTAAGTGAACACCTACAAGCTAAGTGCATTCATATTTTTCTTTAATGTAATTTGTGGAAAGTAATGTCTTGTGTTTCACTTGACTAAATATTGTTTTCGGAATTATTAGGCTGTCTGCAGGAGGAGAGTACCTATTCCAAGCTAAAGATGACGAAGAAATGAACAGTTGGGTTCGAGGAATCCAAGATGTTAGTCAGAACGAGGCTGCACTGGCAGCAGGTCCCTCTCGAGCCCAAACACTCCCAGCTACATCGGGGGAAAAGAAAGACGAACCCAAGAAGCGAGGTTTCTTCACACTCAAGAAGAAATAAAGCCGGCTTTCAACTTTTTAGACTTAAAACTCTATATAAAATAATTATAATCGATTATCTATTATATAAATTGACTACTACTATCTATTGACTACTATTACTAAATATTATTATTAGTTATGATATGCAGATGCACATTTATAATGTAGTGTGTTGTGCAAATAGAGGACTAAATAGTTTAAGCTGCTAAAGCTAATCGTAACTATTGTGTACTGCTGTAATAATCTTATGCTTAGTATAAAATACTGAAAAAATCTATGAGAAATACTGGAACACTTTTCATACAGACACCTTCACCAAACCATTTTACCAAATGATGGGTACATAGCATAGGAACTCATTCGGATACGAAATACATACCATGTACCTTGATCTTACGATTGCAGCGTAAAATCTTGTCACTGTCGCAACGTGTCTTGTCTAATAATATACTGGATGTTGGCTGCGTCCACGTTCCATGCATGCATGACCTAATTCGACGAGAAATTATGTAAGATCTAATTGTTTGTATGTGTGAACGTGGATGTAACCCTTTTCGTATGCTTTACATTACAATTGTGATTGCAGAGGAGACTGCAATGTTAGGGACACAGGAAAGGCAGTCTTTGCTTTTAATATTGATGACAAAATGAATGACTTTTGTGGAAGGAACTCTCTTCCTCGCTCTTCTTCTGTAAGCACCCATTTAACCCAATGACATAAAGTATGGGAACTCTTTGGGTTGTTAAAAAAATTAACTCATGACTTTCACAAGCATAGATTGTGTCACACAAATGCAATTGAACAATAGTTTTTTCCTAAGAAAATACAACAAAAAAACACGAATACATTTTGTAGAGAACTGTACTGGTTAATTTTCCAGTCGGTTGATAGTGGCAAGGGCAGCCACATTTAATAAATCCATACAATGGGTACACAAATAGTAAATATTACATGCGTATTGTATTTTATAGAGTGCTTTTGTTCATTTGACTAATTGATTTTTGTAGACATAGAGAAAATCACCACAGTGTTTATCAGTTCATGTTTTAGCAGTAGAAAAGTTATTTCTTGTTAGTACAACATACACACTTTGTTCGTGAGTGTGTTGGTGCTTTTTCTATCTGTTCATTCACCGCTCACAATACACATAATAATTATATCGTAATTCCAGGCTCAGTGTCACCATCTTAAATACACAATGACTTTTACTTGAGAAATCATTTTAAGACAAAATAATAATAATAAACAACTATACGTTTATTTACCTGCCAGGCCACCCACCAACCACAGTCTACGTAAATACAATGAAGTTTTACAAACCTATAACAAGATGACCAGTGCACTGAGTCTTGCTGTTAACTGCCATTATATTACACTTACGTACACATAAAATATAATCATACATACTACATATTGAATTACTTTAAAAATGGATAATATGTACTACTATACTACTTATGTCTGTACTCTGTTGTACTTGTACTACGTGTATGTATAAATGAGACGCAAAATATCGTAGTTACTGTCCGGTATATTTGATATACCTTTAAACGTAAAAACTCTGTAGAATGTTTTCAACATAGAATTTTAATGCTTTGATGAGTGACACTGTTTGTAGCGTGCTACTGCTATGTTCTTATATAAAAGCGTAATATTCCTGAGAAATTATTATTTGTCTTTGCCCACATTTGTCATGTGCACATAATAATAGTAATATATTACACGAGATCAACTTATTATAGAGATACTTATACAAAGAGCATTCGGTAGTAATAAAAATAGTTAACACTGCTATACCTACTGCTATTAATAATTACTACTACTAACAATGATACAGTTATTACTACTATAGTGTAATTAATATTAATAATGATTACAATTACAAATTGTACATAGTTAGTGTTTCCACCCACCCAGACGACGATAAAGTTCTTCTGGATGAATTGAATGAAACAAAAATGCTGCCACTAACATTTAGATACATTATGATGATAATAGTAATAAGAGTGTACTAATAATACATACGAGAATAGAATTTTGAAGTATTGCATCACAAATACATAAAATGATAAACTTGGACATACTTCTACTACTACAATATAATACTGCTATTGAGCAACACAAGTATGAGATAAATAACAGTAATCATTTTTCTCAGCACACAAATGAAAACATGACGAGAGTGAATTTAGCTGCTGCTGAGTGAGTAAAGAGTACGTCAAGCTTCCTACTTATGAAAAACACACGCTGCGCTGCTATAAAGTAATTATTGTGAGACGATCGTAAAGTAAAGCTATTAAATTTAATTAAAATGGTACTAGAAATATCACTACGTACATCTTACAAACGAACACTTTGTTATAATTGTAATAATTACTGTAATTGCTCGTTATGTACACTTTTTCAGCTAAGAACCCATTGGGGGCGTAAGCTTAAGTAGAAGTAGCAAAAATTGTGTCTTTTGGACAAGGGAAGAAGTTGATTTGACTCTAATAATAATTAATTGCAGTTAATTTCCACCATCATGGTCTTTGAGTGAGCCGACGAAGTTATGAAGAGTCTACGAATTGTATAATGAAAATGAATGAATGTGTGCTGCAGTATTGTGTTGTATTGATTTGGAAAAAGTATGTGCATGTATTGTATTGTAATACATACCAAAAAAGCAAAACTTGTCTGCCTTAGAAGGCTATGAAACTCTCTACTTAATTGTACTACTATGTGGAGAGTGGATTAGAGGAATCGCTAAATTATTAACAATAAAAAAAGGCTAACATAATATTTACAATTAACATGTATAACTTATACTAATATTTAAATAACATTTGCATTCGCAAACAATGCGCTTACGTAAAACTTAAAAAGAAAGAAAAACACTGTGCAACTGTTTTTAACTACTAGCTACTGGAATTGATTCCATTTTATCTTGCTATGTAATAATGTCAACGTAATCGTAATATTTTCTTTATCATTATTGTATTAGTAATGTCTCCGAATTTCAGTAAGCGGAAAAGTTTTAGCGAGATGAAAATAATCAGATGAGGATTGATCGGCATTTTAAAATTTAAAAAACCTACAAATCCTTGCGAAAAGATTAAAAAGCTTCAGTTGAAAATTGTTTCTGTTGTAGAGTTGTTTTTAAAAGCAGAATAGTTATTTTACCTGTTTAATTGTATTTGTAGAAGCCTTGAGCTAAAGTAACTTTCACCGTGGTGTAATTGAATTAATAATTAGTTAATGATTAAAAACTAAATTATGATTATTAGCTTTATCGGTGTCAATTACGTATTGTATTGTTGTATGACCAGTAATAGGAATTAGATGTGTATCTGTCTACCTTTTTTACAGAAGTAATGTATTGTAATTGTACTGTACCTATTGATGAACTGTACTACGGCTTACTATAACTACTAACTTACCTTTACTCTCCTGTTTAATGAAACATACCTACCTATATTGTATTCTAGTAGAGTTAAGTTTAAAGCTAAATATTATACATAAACACACAGTAATAGTAATATATTTTAAATTTTATTTCTGAATTTGTTTATCTTGTCGAAGAAAGTGAAAGTAGAAGAAAGTGTTGATGAGAAAGCAGAAAGCTGTTGAAGAAAGTAGACGTAAAGGCTTTGAGTTTTAATTCTCCTGTTGTATTGTTGTATTGTAATTACAAAACTACACCATTTGTTATGATGATTTATTCCTAATAGCTTTGTAATTGTCAATACTAAAAAAAGTAGTCAAATTGCATCTCAATTCGAACTTGAGGAAGAGCATGGAACAAGCGTTACCTATTGGAATATCTAGTAGCAAATATTATTACGAATGACAATTTATTCTACAAATATTTGTATTTTATTGTGTTCGTTTGTTCGTTTTCAGAATGCAATGTATTGCTGCATAATATATTGTTAATTATTAAGATGCGTAAAATTTAATGACTTAAATTAATGATGATGAATGTGAATTGACAGATGATTATAAAATATGCTATGATGCTGGTTGAATTGAAGTTGACGTGAAGCTAAAGTTTATGCATGTTGCTCGTGTGGGTTTTGGGCTGGGATACAAGTAATGAATGTACGTAGTAGGTGATACAAGCTAATAAACAATAAACATAGCTCTAAACTTAAGATTCTAGTAAAATAAATTATTCTGCATTTTCTTTTATAGTACTAAACATCGAGACGTCTTTTATTTCCATTCTGCGATATTATTTCACTCGTTCTGTACAAAATTCACCCTTGTCTCAAGTCTCAAAAAACATCTCATACCACACAACACGACCATGAGACATCCATTTTATGAGCACTTTAAAAGAATCTCATGTACCATTAATAAAAAGCATATAGAGATAGCAATCCAAAATAAATTGAAAAACAACCTAAAAGACTACAGAGCTGTTCTTAAAATATCAAATTGGTTTTATAGTAGGTTGATTTTTAAAGTTATATATACGATAGGGTTGTCTCGAATATGATTTTCGACCTTGCAACAAGGTTTAGCTGCTAAACGGGCATTTTATGGAGTATTAAGTGTTATTAGCCAGCACTATTTTTCATTCAACATAATTGGCATGTTGCAGCTCGTAAAAGAAAGTTTAATTTCCGAAATGCGTGGATAGGTGAGTATTTGGATGCTCACAGCTTGCAGTTTGTACAGAATGTGAAAGGAAGCCAAAGTGGCTCTTAGGGCTCTTACTTACTTAGATGTGATGACCTTTGTAATTGTGTGTTGCATGGGTCCGGGTCTAATGACTGAATGTTGTATAGCACATGGAGATAAGGCTGGAGAAAGCTCTTATGTCCAATTACTGTGAAATGTGTTCTCTTAACGGTCTACAATGTACACTGTACACACATCAAGGACAACAAATTGATTTTAACGTGTACGTAGACGAAAGTACATCGTAACTCAATTTTTCTGCCAATAAACGTAAAATGTTCGCGTTTTCCTAGCAGAGAGACTGTGAGTATAGAATTTGAAGGTAGTATGTAGCTACGGGGTACTCAAGCAACAAAAGACCCGTGTAAAATCCCCTGAAACTTTTCCTTGATTCAATTAAAAGTTTTTCTATTATCTACTTTTACTCTTGTTGAAAGGCATTTAACGCCAAACAAGCTATCACAAGATCTGCATGGGGTGCGTTTCAAGACTCTACTGTTTCCAAGAATTGCTTGTAGAAACTTCAATAAAGTGCAAACCATTTCTTTTGGCTTTTCCACTGGCTGTTGCGTTTTAATGGCGACTCTATATGTATATGACTACTCTCAAAGAAACACTTTCACGGTACTTCTTCGGCTCCAATCGTTCCAGGCGATCAGTCTCACATATTGAGAAACTAAATTGAAATTAAAATACAGCAGAGAATGGAAACTCATACCATTGTACCGTATGTGTATCCTGAATTCAATAAAGCTTTATGATACACGTAGTCATAATCAATGAGTAAGTTATTTTAGACTTTCTTATAATTTCGAAATGTAAAAGTCACTTTGATGTTTAGTTAGTTTCTACCAATGCACCAATTTACAGTGTCAAAATGAATTAGAATTGCTTCTTCTTAAATTGAGTTTAAATATGTAATTACGGATTGAAAGAAAACATTCTTCATCTGTAAAGAAATTCAAACTCTGCAGTCTACGTTACATTACCTGGATTGACAATGTTTAACTATTTAGTTAATTAGTTTCGGTTACTTTTCAGGTGCAGCACTTCATTAAAGCCTTAAGCTCTTAGCAAACAGGATAGATATACATAAATAAAATAAAGTTGATTGGTAATCCATTTTTAAAGAAAATATCCGTCTGAGGAATGGAAGGTTAAATGAAACGGAATCCGTATGGCATGTCCCGTTTTCCGCTCTCAATGCTGCTGCATGCACACAGAGAATGTTTAAGGTTTAACTCCGGAATCAGTTATTTATTCATGAATTCGTTACATGTTTACTCGAAGGAAGCTCTATGTGTGTATAAATGTTTAGCCTGAAGCCTAAAGAGCCAAACGAACATTTTAGGTACATCTACCTTTCTCTTACGTCACTGTTTCATGTAATAGTGAATGAGCGTTTATTGAATATGATTTCTAAACTTTATTCTCATAACTTGCATAAATGTAGATGAGATTTTTACGTTTTTCCCCCAAATTGTCAATTTAATAACAGTTTGCACGTGACCGGGGTCCTATAGCTCTTGCCATTTCGTTATTTAGAATAATAGCTCTAAGCTGGCATTTGCACACGCAGAGCTTTATGCAATAACTAATAGTCAGACTAGTCAAATAAGTGACTACCACTACCCATAACTCTGATGTAAGAATTTATACACAGATGTGATGGAGCTTTATGGCTTTACCTTTCATAACAATATTGATGTTTATCTTGAGTGAAAGTTAGGCACTTGCTATTTGTAACTGTGTTAGTAAACGTTGATACAAAACACAATTTACATTTGAACTTTCCAATTCAGATTGACATGAAATTTAATTTCCCCAGCATTTCAGAAATAGAGAGCGGAGATGAGTAAATACTTGAAGTCCTTTTGAAACACAAATGTTTGTATGCTTGTGGCTACAATAATAATTTCCTGACACAGAATGTTGTATCCGTAGTCCACCTTTCTACCCCGCAAACATTACGAAAACCACGCAATTCTGTGCAGATATATTTACAATTGACCTTTTGAATCTAGATGTGCAAAGCCACGATAATTGATGAACTCATCCACGTTGTGGGTGAGCAACTCTACTACGGAAGTAATCAAATTATGCCCCAAGGGATTGAAGTTTGAATGCAATTAACATCAGTAGTCTCAACCTCAGCTCTCGACAGTGAACTCATCAAAGCATGCAGACCCAATGTCTTATTAAATACGCAATATTACAATCCATCCAACGTTTTCCTTAACTTGACGATTGTATAGTGCGTGTAAGATGTGTGCACACACTCCGAGTACACTCGCTCGAAAACACTGGAAAATCGTCCATTTTGTACAGTAATATATTAATATTTTACAAATGGTTCTGAGTATCTGCCCCAGAGGGGGATGAATAGTTATTTGAACGAATGAATGTGCGAAAATCTAAAAGTATATAAATTTTTTGTCACATCATAGCAGCTTTTTAAGCATTACCATGAATATTGTAACACTTTATGGAAGTATTAGTCAAAACGCTCTGTAAAAAGTACTGTTGTAAAAATGACGTTGTGTTGGCTGGAAAAGCGATGAAGGCTACTGCAGTACCTAGTTATATAAAGCAACGACTTACCAGTATATAGTATTCCTGCAGTTTATTCTCACGTCCGGGTGGGTTAATCTGTAAGTTATGATAAGAAAGTAGTATCTATAAATGTCGGTGGTGTTACATCAGTGGTTGGAAATCGTAGCATTAAGTTAGTTATATGGGATTGTTTTTGCGCCCATCATACCATGTAGAAACTGAACAGTAAGAAGCACCAGCTTTATCTTTTAACGTTCCTCTCCATGGAAAATGAAGATCGTGGCTCTACTTCAATTTGGGTTCTTCTCTTTTTAACTGTCGATTCGTTGAGCTCGTCCATCTTCCACCGCACCGAAGAAAGAAGTGAAAGCATTTATATGAAAGTTGCAGTTGCAGCAAATGATCCGTGAGGGAAAGATCAAGAGCAACATTAAATCAGAGCATCTCAATCTTCTCACATTTTCTATTACATTCTACACGAATGTTAAAAAATATTCAATTTCACTTTGCCTCACGGATTGTTACTTATAAATGCCTTAGAATTCCCACGATGCACTTAATTGTAAACACTTCTATCTGAAAGATGCATTATGAGTAAGAAAAGGTTATTGCGTACAGACAGAATTCTATTAAAGTGTATTCAGATTGTAAGGATAGGGAGATGATTGATTACAGGAACATTCAATAACGTCCGTCTTTGGTAAGTGCGGTATGCAACAAAAACCAAGCAGTTAAATAGAAGACCTTGTGAAGCTTCCCCAATGCATTCCTTACTACATCTGTAAATTAAAAGGGTAAGATGTTTCCTCAGTCTCTGGAGTCTTTATAGGGTTCTTGAAATTGTACAGCTATGATTCAAGTACTCACCCGAGACTGATGTATTAATATAATATTTTATTGCAGGATGTATTTTTCTTTCATAACTCTTTCTCAGTTCTAATTGTAACATCGTAGTTTTCCTGCGAAAGGTCAGTGGGTGAATTCGTAAAAACTTCTGTGGTAGCTTTATTATCCTTTTTGACAACGTTTGTTAACACAGCTGTAAGAGAAATGAAACATCGATGTAATTTGTAAGCGTTATAAATTCCCACCCTAACAGCTAAAAGCTAAATGGATGAAAACGAATAAAAGTCAATTCGCAATTCACAACTAAAATATATTTTGCTCTTCGTTCATTTTCAACTTCTTTTGTTAAGTCGGATAGATTGTTCTATCTGATCCGGTTATTTCCTAAACTGAACGATTTCAGAAGCATTTGCTGACACTGACAAATGACTGCCATAATAATATCTTGTTGATATTTATACTATAGATAAGTATTGGATATTTTTCTACTTTTGTCCAAGTCAACTTCTCAAGTTAAAGCGTGTACGAGGAAAACTGCTCATGCCAAGAAGGCAGTATCAAGATCTGTTCTTTGGAACCGATGTACAGAAATTCCCAGAAAAATAAATGTGGTGAGAACGAAGAAAAGAACTTCTGTAATTACATTTAACTTATTGCTAGTTCTTAGTACTCTGTGAACTAAACTAAGTAAGAGCATTAAGGACATAATATTATTACATTACAATGTTTAATGCAATTAGTGTTTTTACATAAAAGAGGAATATTTCAAGTTCTTATACATAAAACCTTGTTTGTTTACCTAGTTTTGTCTCATCTCTACAAGAATATTTCATGTTGGTCACAAACATGATAAAAATTATCTTGGTTTGATCAGAAATTCATTAGAAATGTTTTCTTTGTATATTTCTCAGTATCTCCCACAACCATTTCTAAGAAGTTGCTACATACTATATACAAACCATGCAAGTAAATAACCGATACAAAGAAAAGAAACTAATAGCGCAAGAAATAAAAGAAGACATGTAGGATAATTTGCTTCACAAGGAATCATGGAGTCCATTTCTTCCTTTCCTACCGCATACAGCCAGCCCTGTTGAATTGATAGATACAAATAACAAAACTTTGTCATTCAAAGTTTCCCGATGGGATTGCCTTCTTACAGATGTGAAAGTCAGTGAAGCATGATATGAACAGTCTATAAGTGTACGTAGTAATAACTAAATTGTAACAAAACTGTTTGTGTCGCGACAAAGCAAACGATTCATAAGAAATGATTGCTTCGGTAAACTCAGCAGATTTATTTATACCAGTATAGCTCGTCCAACTTTCTCAAAGATGCCCTGGCATCAAAGCGTTCTTTAAATAGAAACACACTTCTCATATCCAAACGGGTTGACAATTCTAGGTATGGAGGCAAAGAAGCAGAAATCCAATACGTCAACTGCAAGTCACCGAAACGGATCGCCAAGCAAACAAGAGTGGCTTTTCGCACTTTACTTATACAGGTATGGTATATAAAATTAGTTAATCTTGCCCTTTGCTAAGTTGGCTGAAGTTGACTTACTCCAAATCCAAATTATTTCTTCATACGAACCGATCAGGGAAGCTAAGACAGGTAATCGATGAGAATTTAATGGCAAATCGATTCCTGGACGGTAAATAGACCTGCTCCTCGTACTTATATACCCGAATAAGATTTACATATACAATTCCCACTCTCATCAAATGGTCAATTGGGTGTCTTGTACCGAGGTTTTGCCTGACTCTAGCTAAAATCATGTGATTCCATTCGGAATTGAGGTTGAGATTGAGAAACTGTGATCGAAAGTAGAGGATAGACTTTTAGCTCAGCATGCAACTCCTAAAGTTAAAAAACTATGGCTAAATCCTTTAATCTCAAGTAATTGCTCCAATTTTCGGTGACATGGCTTGCATTTTCCATTTTTCTGTCGACTTATCTGTATTTTTACAATATCCAGTTAAACTTTTGCCCTATACTGAGTCAGGAAGTAAATGAAATATGAGTGAAAGAGGTGTGCTGACTAAACTCTCTTTTTGTTCGGGCGAAACGTGGAAAGTTATATAATAATGGTATTATTATATCTGCATATGGTGCAAGTTTAAATTGAGTTTTTAAATCAGTTGTCATATAACACAGCTACTAAAAAGCGATGTCGAGTCGACAGATGCAAAGCAGTGGTAGTCAGACCAAACATTGGATTAGAACTCGAAGCGAATACAAATGGATAAATCTGTGCTATTATAATAGCTGAAGGAAATCAAACAAGTTCGTCGATCTCACATTCAGATTCGTGTACATTGTAATGAAATGACAGATTGAGATGTGGTTTGACTCTGGAATGAATCCCGTTATTGTATTATTCATGTCTTCAAGTCGTCCGCAGGCATTACATTGCATTGCCTTGTACTCTCTATGCATACAGCGTGTCCAAAGGACAAAAGCATTTTTCCCGTGCATGCCTTTCTGACTGACTCTCTTTGAGATGAGTCTCAAAGAACTGCTGTTGTTGATATTGTAGTTATGTAGTGTACAAACAAATGTATTAATAACCTGCAAATTAGGTTTTTGTCAATAAGATTACGTTTGGGTATGTCAAAGTAACCATTCTTCCTCCTTCACTTCTCTAACAACATTTGTCACACAAAATATTGCCCCTCTTGCATAAAAAACGAATTTTTCTAAACAATACAACTATATAGAGAATTTTCAACTATTTAATATAACTTACATTTTACTAGGCAGAAGGGTCTATTTAATCAGTGCGAACAACAAACCGGCTGATCCTAGTAGTTAATCCTGTCGGGGTGCTTGTCCAAGACAGGAAATTATTTTATGGTAAGTTTTTTCTTTCTATCTGTAAAAGTATGTTTTGTAAAATTTTAGATCACGGTAAAAAATATGTAGACCCTATACATATATTATAAATATGTAAGGTCAGATCCTCTGCCTGTTTAATGCGTACATATTACATACACGATTCAAGGTATATATTTTCGCTAAAAGAATTCTGTTACAAGACTAAATATACCTCAATCAGTCGAGTTGAAATATGGGAAACCCAGACAAGAATAGACATGTGCTTAGAAAACAGAGCCTTATGGCAATTGCTATGAGGTCTCAAGAAGAGTCTGACAAAAGAATGCTTTTTCAACATCACTTTCTATTAAAGTAGAACTTTCCACTTTACTTCCTCTCTCCAGACTTTCAGAGCTATCTCGCAATTCACGCAAGCTGTATATATGTATACAGCGTGACTTTGAAATCACCTTTGTCATTTATAACTATAATTTACACGCTCCTACTACAAAGGTTCCTGCATATCATCAGTTAAGCGGGTATGCTCATTAAAATTTAAAATATGCTAAAATATGTGTCAGCTTCACAAATGAGAACTAAAGCGCAATTCTAAAGTGCAATCATTTTTTAGAGGGCATAAGTAGTCAATATCAGATTTGATGTATTGAGTTTAATGGGCCGATAAACCGCAGTGTCTGTTTTCACAAGTGTACTGTTGTGTCATTGCTTCCCCTTGTCGAGTTGTGCCTAACTCTGTGAGTTACGCAAACTTCATGAAAAAACTATTTTAAATAAATCATAAATTATTACGTAAGTAAACAACTACATTTTGCTTCCATTGGTTAGTCTGCTTAAAATATGCGCTTAACTTCCAACCGAATAATAATACCTACATAAAAATTAACATAGCAAGATCAGTTGAATAAGCAGATGGATATAATATTAGAGCCCAGTTGAAAGCATTATAAGTTTAACTGACAGGATAGGGCTGTAATAATTTCGAGTTATATTTTGCGCTTACCTTTTAATGCTATTAGTGATCTGAAAAGTTGTATGCAGAGACATACCTAATTTTTTTATCGTTTAACACTTTAGCACTTAAAATATACCAATTTAATGGTGTGGTTTTTATTTATACATTGCAATCTCATTTTACCTCATGTACATATGTAATTCCAAACCGTGTGATTTAGAGGCAGTGTCTCCATCAGTGTTCTGTACATGGTCGTGTAAGCAAAGTACGTAAGCTCTTGTTCTCGTAATTTTATATGAGAAATGAAATAGGTAAGTGAGAATCAAAGTTATTTACATCGCGAACTGGAGAATGTCTGTCAAGTACATTGCGTGTGTGCAGAGAAATAAATCTAGAAATGGTTGTTTTGGCAAAAGGAAATGAAATAATGGTTGGTAATAGTACAGTTCCTGACTTGAGGATTTTTTCTTTCCCTTGGAGTTGGTTGTGTTATCTGGAAAGGTATTCTATTCAACTCATAAGTTTTTCTTGCACGCATATCTATATTTCATATAAATTCTTGGCACGTGGGTGGATTGAATTTCTTTCAAAATCTATCTAGGTCAATTTATCGATATGTATGGCATTTGTGCCCATGGGTGGGAGTAGGGATTGAGACTTCATAAATAGTTGATATAGGTAGTATGTACTTTTACTCAACATGAATGAACGAGTGTTATAGCTAAAGGCATTATAGGCATAGGCATAAGAAATTTTTCACTCAAAGAAATTCTCCATCAATTGACTGGAAATTTTGTAAAATCATTTTTATACAATTAATTGCAGCAGTAGAACTTAAAATCAAAAAGCTCGATTAATTAAAGTATTAGTATTCAGGATTTTTGGATACATTACTCCATTTCAGGCAAATTAATTTGTCTCTGGTCTCTTGTCTTGGACAATAAAATGCATAGGTAGTAATAAACCAAAAGTTCTATACTCAATATGAATCAATCTACTTATGTAAATGATTAATATCATTTCCATTTTTATATTGATGAACTCATTTTTTCCGTCAGTGTAATTATACAGGTATCTCTTTCTTTTCTTGGAGTCGTCGATAAATAATTCGGATGGTTAAAAACAAATCTTGTTACAATCAGTTTGATCTAATTCTAATTTTTCATTTTAGTTAATGCTAATACCCGAATTACATGATCATTCTAAGAAATTTTAAATGCCCAAGCAAGTAAGAATGCTATATAATGTAGTTTTTGCATTAATTATTTCAAACTGTCAAATGAGGATACAACGCATAAGAACGTGTTAAACATTGCACACAAACAAGGTTGTAAATTTAATATTAATGTCTTAATGTTCTTTCTGCAAAGCCTTTGGTGTGATTATTTTTGTTTCTTTGAAATTACGGGCGTGTTAAGTGTAGAGATTAAGAGTGGACTTGACATTAGGAAATTCAATAACGTACTAAAACGTGTGTAGGCGTATGGTGTTATGTTGTTCAGTTGTTCATGGCCTTCCATCACATCACAACTCGCAGATATATCACTTATAACAACTAACAACGATAATATCCATCTCATTACTTCACACATTCCATCGCGCATCGCATAAAGCTGTAGAATGTGTCTGTGACGTGACGCGTTTTGGCCGCGTCAGAAGTACATTTAGAGAAGCTCAAGTTGCCTTACTTAACAATAGTTTGTGTAGTAGTAGTAGTAATACTGTAATAGTCTTCTGAGCCAAAAGACAATGCTTTATATTATATTCTTCTATATGTCCCTCCATATAATGTACTCCACAAAATATATTCCAATACAACCTACCTATGTACTTACGTATATATATAGGTAGGCTTAGTCATCTCTGAAAAAAGAGAATAGAGACACAAATACAAATATGCACAACTTTTCTTATTTCTGTGCGGGAGGTTTTCGCTTATATAAATTGTACATCGTAGAATGTTCGACTGCACCCAACAATATCAGTAGTAGCGGTGGGTAAAGTTTATGGAAATATGGTTTTGATATTACAAGAATGAATCAAGGTATACCTATCTGTATATTATGGTGTTGTGAGCCACTAAAGTGAGAGAGAGAGACTGCTAGTAAAGTAAGCTATGGAGAATGAGAGAGAGAGAGAGAGGAAAGCTGAGAGAACCGAAGAAGGAGAGAAAGAGCGGAGTAGTCAGTCGTAGTAGTGGGATCCAATCCGGTTCTGTGCAGCTTCAGCCTCAAGTACTCCACATACAAACTGGAGAAGCGGAGAATTGGGAGAATCCAGGAGAGCATCTGAGTCGAGCTTGTAAAAGTGTTTGGTTGCTTTTTGCTTGAAACTCCTGTGTAGCTCTGCTGGGTTCAGTTTAGTCGTCTTTATTCTTCACATGCACTTCCTACAACACACTATGTGTCTATAGTAGTGCAAGTCGGTCGAAGAAACACATCGGGTTTACTTCTTTGGTCTGGTGGACTTCATCTGGTAGTCTGCGTCTGGCTTGAGAAGTGGAGTGCTGGAGAGAGAGAGAGAGACAGAGACAGAGGAGTTGTGTGTAGAAAGACGGGGGAGAAAACTGAAAACATTCCATTCAGACTTATACTTCTTGTATAATGGTAAACCGGGTGAAAGTGAAAGCAATTTAGTACAAGTCCTTCAATTCACTTAAATTCGGTATCTGTCTGTAGGTATTTATTCTTAAAGACTGTCCTTGCACTCTGATTACGTCGTGTTGGTCGTGTTTTCGTCCGTGTCTATGAAAAGAGTACTGCTACGAGTAAATGGTAGTCGCAACAGAAATATTATAAGAGAGAAGTGAAGTCAGTACAAGCGTGTAAAGCAGTGAATTTGATATTCGTCTCGTTTTCTTCGCGTATACTTCCACTTTTGTGGAACAAGAGTCCGTGGTTGAGTTTGTTGGACTCTATGTGTGTTCTCGTTCGTTTCCAAATCGTCGTGGTAAGGTTGGGAAAAGCGGGAGCTAACTCGAGTAACCCATCTACATTTATAATATACGGATCACAATCGATAAAACAGCGCTTCTTACGTGACTTCAGTTGCCTCGGCCTAACTGGCCTTTGGTGTGGTGTATTATAACATTATACACTACAATTTACTTACTTATAGGTCTTAACACACGTCTGTTGTAGTTTCACTCGTAGATTCTCTCGCAGTGTTCATATTATTATGTCGCTTGCCGATTTTGACCTTTGCTTTTCCTACATTCATTTCACAACTGAGAAACAAAGCAGATTAAACAGATCCAGCCGAGCCAAGCACCAGAAACACTAAATGCATGTGATTGTATTACAGCTTTCGCATTTAGTACACCCGGACTACATACCTAAGTCTTTTAGTCGTTGTCAGACTTTTTCTAAATTGCCTGGGTAAATCCAGCAAGTACATCATCAAACTAAATCAGTGAGATACACAAAATTTCTTTATAGGTGATAGTTGCATTTATATCGTAAAGGCGGTATAGAAGCACTAATGGGAAATACACCACATCCTGTGCTACTTTGCTTAAGTGGTAGCAACAAATTTTCATAGCTGGTACCGATACTTCTTCCTACACGCGTAACTACCTCCAAGCTCAACTTTTCATATTGGCAGATTTTCTCACCCGTAAGTAAACACAAAATTCCATTGTATTTTATTGTCCCGATTCTCGACACATGTACAGATTTACAATGTTACCGCAGCTCTGAGTGTTTATAAGTATTTTTATAGGACTTTATTGGTATTTTCTGCAAATCCAAGCACGAACCCACAATTTCAGTAGTTGCCCTTCCCCTCAAACCATAACTTACAGTGAGTAACATAAAGAATGATAATGGGATTAATTCTCCCGGAATAAAATATATTATGTGGGTAGCATGGCATTGCAGAGGGCAGAGACCACCACGAACGCAGTCTAGTAGTAGTAAAATTTCTGTAACGTTTGCTTATGTAAAGTAAAACGGAGAACACTATACAATGCAAATTAATGATTAGAACTTGAGCAGGACGAAATAGTAATTTGCCCAACATTTAGTTGGTTACCCAACTCTCCGATCTTTTCAAGTTTTATTGTTGAAAATATTACATGCAGTGAATCAAATTAAATGGGTGGATAGGGTAGCTTCAAACAGATATAGTATCTCTGATTAATGATACCTATATAACTTTCATTTTCATCAAAACGTATACCCTACTATGCGGGTATCTATTTATACAACTTTCCGCTTCTGTAGTACTTTCTCCAGCCTGCACAAATTAAAAAGAAACGCTACTGTAATCTGCCCGACTTCTTTTTCTCACGGGAAGACTACGGTTTTATGAGAACTTATGCAGCTGTGTGTCTAATTTTCAAAATTGTTCTCAGCTGTCAAAATTATTGCCAATTATTGAGAACTCCTCTTTTAATTTTTCTCCTGCCCTGTATTTTTGTTAATTACATGTACCTCGTATGGTCGTAAATAAAATTCCTTACTTTCTTTACACAGAAATATGTACTTTACCATTTTAAATTCTACTTACGTTAAATACTATAAGGGCATTACTATTTGAGTTGGCATACTAGAAAAAAAATGGAAAATAAAAACTACAACCTATGCAAAAAACTTGTGCGTAGGAAATCGGTCAGTATGAAATAGTTGGAAAGAGAGAATATTACATCACGTAAAAAACAGTTTCAAATTGGAAGGAGGAACAAATAACAAGGCGGCTACGAACACGCGAGTAGAAACAGCAATAAAGGTTCTCATTGTCACTGACTGTTGAAGAAGAGGATATTCAGTTTATACGAACTTATATACAAATACATTTTGAGCGGATCTTGTCGATAAACGTTGTGAAGTAAAGTCAGCAAAGTGAAGCTCAAGAGAGCCTTTTCATTTCTCATGTGACTATTGAGCGATTTGTGTATTTGCTGTGTCGCTTAGCTTTCAGTGGCACACAGCTCTATTTGAGTATTCTTCGATTGAGTATTCAGATCGGTTTTTTAACCTACTGCGACTACGACGTATAAGCTCTCTCAGCCTCCGCTCCGAAACTTTCTTTCTTTCCCATTATCATCAGTCATAAACACATTACCACACTCATACGTAACACCTACATTTTATGTCTCTGCACATCATACCCGGCATTGGTATTAGACGGTATCCGTTATAAAACCAATAACAGTTCCAGGCAACTTATTTCAACGTGTACAATTATGGAATACATGAGAGTTGAGAGCTGTCTGAACTGAAACGCTTGAAAGAGTTGTTAAACAAACTCTGGTATTGAGACTCGTTTTGTAAAAGTTGTGTGTGTTACTATAGCCTTTCGGGTAAACCTGGTTGGTTTTCTCCGGGGAGATTCCATCATTCAACACTACAAGTCATGTCAACTTTGCGGAGTTAATTATCATTACTTTCCAATCGGTGATATTGATAAATTACAAAAGGTAATAGTAAATCAATGATATCCTCCGTACTCTACGTTCACGTGTGAGAAACACTTCGGGAGAAGGAAAAAGAAAGTATATATTGGATTGATCTCAACTCATCCAAGTGCGATAAGAAAAGAAGAGGATTGATGATGACAGGTGATTGAGGTGATAAGATTTCTACAAATACCGGGAATAGTTACTGTACTACGTACTTACCCGTATTACTCCGGAAAGTTTTCAGGGAGCCACTCTGTACTTATTTGTGTTTGAAGAGAGAAAAGTGAGAAGAGAAAGATAAGAGAAGGCAACTGACATGACAGCTGATTGCCTGTGATTGTTAGTGAAAGTTCAAAGAATTGACTCTCTCACTGTCTGTCTTCTTCCTCCGCGGTAAAAGGGACAGTTTCAGGCGGGAGTGAATCCAATGGTCATGTCTTCTTCTGTGCATTACTACAATGTGTAACATCTAATGCGGAAAAGTAGAAATGACAGACTGATCGAATAAATTAAGTGGTTTATTGCTTTCCTTGCACAAGTGAAAGTGAAAAGCGTTCACAGAAAAACACATCAACAGAAAAACAATCTTCGGCCCATCAGAAACACAAAGTGGATATTTCTAAACAGCAACAAAGAAATCGGGATTGAAATGACAAGCGTGAATAGTTTGAGGATAATAATGAACTGATTGTTGTTTTTTGGGGAGTATCAAGTTCGGTGATTACGATCAGGACCCATAATTAATTTGTCAATTGTGTTCAGTGTGTGTTGGTGAGATTAACCACAGTCTGCAAGAAACGGTTCGTTGTGATGTGTGTTTTGCTGACTTGGGGAGAAAACCTGTGTGTTTTTGTGATATTTTATGGGTAGATTGCAACTGGTGAGTGATTTTGTCTCAAGAAGAATGGGGTGCGCAGGAAGCAAAGAGGAAGATGATACCGGAGGTGCAAAAGGTGATAGAAACGGAGGTGGAAATTCAGGGGGTGGGGCTGCTGCTAATACTGACCAACGTATTCCTATGACGGCCAAACAAAAGTACAGTATCGTTGCCTCCTGGAAGGGAATTCATCGGGCATTAGAGCCAACGGGGATTTGTATGTTTGTCAAGTAAGTTTTTCCTAACTTAACATTTTGTTTTATTCAATACCTACATGAACGAACGGCGGACCAACACATGTCTACCTGCCACTGGGGGAGTGCCACCATTAATCGGAACTTAACTGGTGGATGCTGCTTTGTAGAAATGTTGTGTCTGTCAGTCTCTCCGTCTGTCCTTCCGCGTTATAACTCAGAAATGGATTATACAATTGCTTAAAACTACTCATACAGATACGTGACTTAAGGGTCCCAACAAACGTCCATGTCAAAAATGGGTCCATAGGTTACATTTTTTCCAAGTAGAGCAATCGAATTTATAGAAACGATTTTCAGGTTGTCTATTGCTACAACAGATTTGACGCTGACAATTTTGCTAATAGATTTACTAACAGATTAGCTAACAGTGTTTATAACAAGAACAGTTTATAGCTGAGACATTTCTTTACCTGTTATTAACTGGCAATATATACCCTGATATATACAAATACATGCATTGTACACGTACAGAAAGCGCTTGGGCATTTTAAGAGAGAGCTAAAATTTGGAAATTGAATTTCCGGTTGGCAATGTCCGTAATGTTACTCTTTGGGGAATTCAATTTTAATTTCCTTTTTACTCAATAGTTTCATTCAGGCGAAAATAAAACACGCTTTTTTTGTCTTCTAGTAGTTGCAGTTGTTGCAATTATGTACACGTTGTATCAATGGTAGTAATATAATTTCTTCGTGTGCACTTGGACGGTTGGACTTGTTGCCTCGCCATCTCACCCCTCGTCTAACCTAATCAAGACCCTGAAGAAATGATGAAACATAATTATTTGCCATTTCTATTCATTTCCCTAAATACATTCACAATTCACATATCAAAATCGACATAATATGAATGATCCTTATGTTACGGGTACTTGAAAAATGCGTGGTAAAAGTTTAGTAATAGTAATTTTCTCTACTTATTGTTATGTACAATATTGAACTTTGAATTTTCAATTTGAATAATAGTTTCATTTTCCAAAGCTGTACACTGCTGTACTGCCACTTCTTTTCTATACACATTGAAAATAATAATATGTAGTAGATATTAGATAGTAGATATGAACTCTGGTTAGGTTGGATAAGCATAATAAAGAAGGATGAATGAATTGCGTCATTGTGGTTGCAACCTCCTTTCTATTTGTGTTATGTTAGCCGTGGTAGTCTGCTTGGTACCAGCTTTTATTGCATAATACACGCTCTACAATGCAATTATGAACATAGTTGCTAGAATCGTTCTTCAATACTCTCAGCAATTAATATTTTGATATTTTTATCTTCTTGGACTATGTATGTTGTAAAATCGGTAAAATAGTTTTCTGCGTAGAAAAAGCAAAACACTTGTTACAAAATTTTTGCAAATAAATAATCGTAAGTAATTAAGAACATAGGTCATTAGAATTTAGTTTATTGTGATACTTTTTTGATCGTTTGACACAGACAGGAATGTAATATTTTCATGTCTCTGGTTTGACGTCATTTCTAATTGCAATTGTACTATTTCGCAGGCAGTAACGTATTGTATTTGTATGTGTGGGCTTATTATTGTAAATTGCAGCATGATATAAATAGCAAATTAAAAACAGATAAATATAAATTAATTAAATACACGCTATTTCGTGCTTATGGAGAAATATAATTCTCTCTCTCTCTCTCTACAAAATGCCTTGCAGGCAAGCACTGATGTAATGAAATCAGACAAGCATAAAAAGATGGATTCCCTTTATTTATGAAGTGTGATCCTTCCTGTATAAATTTGCTAGGCATAACAAAGGAGTCATAATCGTAATGAATTGTCAGAACATGACGGATTATGATGTGATACTTGGTTGTAACCGGATTCAATTACTGTAGAATCGCAAAATAATTATCACATTCATTTCTACACTCAAATTACCTACATTTCTTTTGGCAGATGTTTCATTTGAATGATCACTCATTCCAAGAAAATAAATCTGTTTGTTTAGGTAGTGCTGTAATATTTCGTTATTCTTTGATGCTATGTTATTAATAATTTTTAGCGAAAATATTATTAAATTACTAAGTGGTATGTGCAGATTAGGAAATCAAATGAAATAAAGATATGGTTTATGTGTTATCGAAAGTAACTGCATGGAAGTAAGTGTGCGTATGGTATACGTGTAAATGTTAAAGCAAAGATTTCCTTAGCAGGTTGGATGTTACAGTATATTGATTATAAACTTTTTGTAACATTGCATTCCGTACGAAGATATGTTGGCGAAACTCTTAGACAAAACTCTGCGAGATATAAGTAAGTAGTAGATAGGTAGACATTTTTGGTATGTGGTTAAAATCGATCGATCCACTAAAGTAGAGCTATGAGTAGCTTGTATTAAGACTGGGAATACTTTTAATCTAGAACTACAGCAACCATCAACAGCAGCAACCAACTTCTCTACATTCTCAAATGTGCTTGATTTTATATAACATGCTTATGCAAGCTTTTCTTTTGTAGAATTATTTTAAGAATTCATTTTTATTATAACACCTACCAAAAGAGATTGTAAACAACAACCCACATTTATTATCATACTCAACGTTCATACATGCTCTTTGCCAGCAACAACTAATTTTAGAATTTCTGTATACAATATGTAAGTATGGTGATTTATTTGCGATTCTATCAACTTTAGAGAACAAGCAATCAACGAATTCCTTGTGCACATAGTTCTTTGCTTACCATGAATTGTATAAAGTCCTAAAGTTAAGTGATACTGCGTAGGAACGAGTTCGAATGGAACATAATGTTTGCAAGTAATTTGTGGAGTTGTATAACTGTTACAGAAAGTTGTTAGTTTGTAAGCAACCATTCTATTCTACCATTGTCCAATAAATAATCAAGCTAAAGAGAGCAATATACAGAAGCAATATAGTATGATACCTACATAGTCGTAAATAAAACATTCTTTCCGTAGTATTTCTGTTCTATCCATTGTATATGCAATGGGTTCAACAGAAATAGTTTATGGTCAATATTTAATTTATAAATTTCTATTAGTGCACTCTTCCAATGAAGGAGACCTTCATGCCTCGTCCTTTGTGAATGAAATTATAATGAAAAGAATTATGTAGGCAAAGTTTTTTCTTGTACAATAGAGGATCAATGTGAGTACATAGACCTTTAGCATTGAGACATCACGACGAAAATAAACATCACTAAACAAACAATATTGTTTTGGAAGTGTACAAAAAACAAATTATTAAGGTACATAATATGATCCAACATAGAAATGAAAATTTACATATACAATGTTGAGAACTTATATTTTGATTTTGTAACAATATTTATCTACAGAATGACGTAGACGTAGGTATACCTACTATACATGTACATATTATATCGCTGTATTGCGCCTGAAGAGAAATAATGAATTTCGTAGTAGGTCTCGTTTACGCACATTAAACGAATGAAATGGTTTCTAATTAACTTTCTTACCATTTTATTAATCTCGCCAATGCAGGTGTATGTCTTCTTCCATTTCTTATCTTCTACCGTGCATAGAATCTCTGTGTGTAGAAATAAAGTAAATTAAATATAGCGAAATGTATTTCGTCTGTATTTTCTGGAGCAGAGTGGTGGAAGTATCTTTTCTTTATCGTCATCACTGGCGTTTTGCTGTAGGTTGAATGGAGCCGTGGAAAGTTTTCTCTCTTATCAAGCGTGAGATCAAAATTTCCTTGAACCGTTAGTATTATTGCATCAACTCATAGGTTCTACACAAAAACCATTGGGTTCTCGTACAAGTCTACAAAAAACTTTCTTCGTTACATGTTCCTTGTGAAATGCGATGACTTTCTACTTGATTTTATCTCAGCTGAAAGCACAACACGTTACATACAACTGTATCATTCTGTACGGTCCAAAACATACTTCCCCAGACAGAACAGATCAGATACAACGAAAACCGCCTTCAGCTTTCTCTGTGTAGTACGGCTACTGGTTTATAAAATACACAACTGCGCCTTTGAAGATCATTCACAAGGGTCATGCCTCGTGTGCAATCAGCTATTTTATATCTTCCATCCTTCTCTACATCTACAATCCCACAGTAGATAAAATTAAAAGGAATTGCCCTTTCGTACTAAACTCCCAGCCACTCTCAGCATCAAAAACTAAAATGGTTACAGGTTATAGAACTAATAGAATGTCGCTCCGATAGAAACATATTACATTACATGCGTTTTTTATTCACTTGAAGAAAGCAAAGGTACAATGTATAATGTAATATGAGAAAAATGCTGTGAGAATGACAATGCATTCACCCTCTCTCTCTACATTTCCATTTATTTCTATGTAAGAGTAAATTCAAACTGAAAGCAAAGTGTGACGACTCCTTTCTCTCCTCCAACTCTTTCATTGCGCAGTTTTACTATCAGGGCACACTTCCACTGATTTTTAACTGCCATTGATTTTTCACACATTTCTCTCTCTCTCTCTTGTTGACATTCCACATTTCATTTCACCAGACAATATTTTATTTTAATTATGAATTCCCCAACAGAATTATCTTGGTGGTTTTGGTTGATGGTTACGTTGAGCTTTTACCAGAGGAGAAAATAAGAATTCGGTTGCAACATTTCCCTGTTATACAGGCCTTACAATGCCTGTCCGGCTGTGTAAAAGTAAACAGAAGGTAGTAGAGTGCTTATGCTACAAAATTAATGAGTTTTAACTTGATATTAGTCTTGGCTGTCACTATTATATACTCTATCACATAAGTTTACTATATGCAAACAAACAGCAAAATACGCAACGCACAACCCGTAGTATGTAACTGCAAATTGAGAGCTACACAGACAGGGTTCTGAACTTGACTTTTCTGTTAGCTAAACATTCCAACCTACCTTCTGCTAACATCGTAAGCTAATCAGATCATAGTGTCGTGTCACCGTTGCTGAGCAAACATAAATGGTTTGGTGTCGTCTTACAGAACGGCAAGGCAAAACAAGTGAGAAGGATAATCTAAAACACTTGATCATTCTATTTTGTTTGCACAACGTGTACAGATAAAACGTGTGTTAGAGTTTATGACGGGCATTATTTCCGGGAATTATGTAATACTTAACTCTACTACTTACCTGTCCAGGAAAAGTATCGTAGTATGAAATGCACCTGCCAGCAAATTCTGTATATGCCTTATTTTATTTTAAAGTACTACTGTTAATAATATTAAACTAATTTACTGTAGATATATTTGTCTATAGGTATAACCCGCGATTAGGACTCTAACCGTTGCTTTCTCCTTTTCATGGCTGTCAAATATTCACAGCTGCTCATTTAATCATAGATAATTCAATTTGCAAATTTAAATCAATGAAATGAGACATTCAGTTATTTCAATAGATGGGGAAGATACATGGTCGATAACTTTCCTCAAATGAAGTATTTTTGTTTGATAGGTTAGGTTTGTAGTTTCGGAGCAAAGCAGTAAAGGAAGTATTTTGACTGGCACTCTAATACAGATGTACATTTTCCCAAATACATAATTTACTTTCTCACAACTGATGAAGGAAAGGTTTCTTCCAAATTATTATTGGAAGCCATTAAACTTTGGGAATATCTACCGTTTTCATATCTCGCAAAAGGGCGTAGGTTTCCCTGTATAGAACAAATCTAATGATAAGGCTGAATATTAGAATTTTCTCCATAGTGCGAACATTTTGCCGGTGTTATTGCTTATATGGTACCTTGGATTCTTGTTATATTTCGATGGAATAAAGAACCCGCTAAAAAGCACTTACTTATGTTAGTTATCATTGTCCACGGTGTTTTGTCTCTAGTTAGATAGCTATAGTAGGTATTATAAATCATCTATACATGAATGATTGGTTGAATTGATAAGTACTGCTACAAAGAAATTACACTGGCAGTTAATGGTTGATATTGGCAGGCAATTTGGTTCGATTTTATTTCATTTTTCCATTAAAGAACACCGCTCGGGCTCCTGTAGTATAACATTTGAATGGCATATTTGCATGCATTTTTTGCGTCCAGATAAAGATACCTCTGAACTGTCGGAACCATTATACATATATCTAATACATTCATGAATCGTTTTCATTTCTTCACTGCGTGCATTTTTACTGTTTGCTTGGCTTAGTAATATCAATTCAGCATTTACGCCCTTGGATTGCATGCTTTGCTTTTTAGTGGATCACACTTGCAGTCATTTCTCTCCATGCTAAGCGATTGTTAGTAAAGAGAAGAACTGCTGGGCTACTACAGTACAGTTCGGTTACCAGGCTATGTGATGTACTACTCGTATAGTATAGATATAATATTGCTGCCATAATAGTTCTACGAGGACTGTAATTTGCAGCAGCTGCACAGAAACTCTCTAACAGTGAGTCTAGTCACATAGAAGCAATATTCACAGCCAGGTCACTGAAAAAGAAATAATCTCCTGCAGAGAGAGAAGCATACAACGGAAAACTAGAGAGCTGCTGCAAAGCATGATTGTTTGTATACAAGCTGTCATAATATAAGGGCAAAAAGGGTTTCAAACTTAAGCTTGCAATTCAATACTATACTTTTGTAGAAAAGAAACGAGAAGGATGCCGCTATTTACTTTTAGTGCACATTGCGACTTCACTCTGTCACGAAGTAATAGTAGTAGTAATAGTAAGCGAATGCCTTCACGCAAAATATTATGGACACTATGAACACACACACCTTGTATGTACGTTGCAGATAAATATTGCCTATATGACAATGTTGAAAGATATTATATGCTACAGATATAGATAGAGATATAATATACGAGGATAAACACAAATGTAAAAGTATCTGAACTCAAAACCTACACATGGGAGTCTACATCTATATGTACATATGTAACATACAATGCATAATGTATTTTTTCGAGTGTGTATAAAAAGTTAAGTAAATAAAGGAAATTTTGCAGTCTTTCATGTCAAGCTCCTTGGCATTTTCATAGGCGCTACCACATTACATCAGTATTCCAACAGTCATATCAGCTTTGACGTTCAAATAAGATTCTTTGTTGGATAGACTTTTTCACGTTAGTTGGGACTAGAGACTTTACAACGAGAAGTAATAATATTCCGTGAAAGCATCTGCTTTTTCAGGAAGAATGTCCGTCTTATGGATAAAGAGTGACACATGAAACAGATATATACGCCAATATACCTACACACGTGTATAACACTAAAAAAACTAGATGTGGTGAAGAAATCTGAAGTACCTATATAGAGTTGTGGTATTACAGATAGTACCATGTTGTTCATAAATGTTTGAAAAGACCAGATTTCCAAAAACCAGCGTATATTCTACATACGTGGAAGATGAAAACATTTTTCAGCCATCGTGGATCATAACATAACGTAACTTGTGATTTGCATCTCTGCTAGCTTTCTCCTTTCTATGCCTTTGCCTTTCGGTCAATATACATATAGTACATACATAATGTACATAAGTATACCTAGACCTACCGTTTTACATAGTTATACAACATTCTCTTAGTGCACGTAAATAAATGTTCAACATTTATTCCCAGTCACGGTTTCTCCGCGTCACATACATGCTATACATCTGCATGATACTACATACTTTATTGCTTATTTATCAAAGACAGTCTACTCTTCTATTCTCTTCTGCCATTTGTAAAAGCAACTTTTTAGAATGTAGCATTGTGTTGTACAAGCACGTTTTTTAACTACCAGAATTGATAATAAAAGCTAAAGAAATGTTAAAGCAGTCTTATAGTAGTCTGGCTATAGTTTGCTTAGTAGTGTACAAATTTAGAAACAGACTATTAAAGTCAACTTGTACTACTGGGTTAAAGTGTGTGTGTGTTGTATACGTATTGACAGTAATAATGATACAGGTACAATTTTGCTAGTTCCATTTCCATGTGAGGCTGAACAACGTACTCATTCATTTATGCATGCGAAAGCAAAAAAAGAAGTTTAATAGCTTCAAAGCATTTGTATCTATATAGCGTGAATAATTATGAACTGACGGCTCCTTTCCTAGAGATGTTTTATTTTGCGGAAAAAATGAATAGACACCACTGCTATAAATATAAATTTAGGTTGCAGAGAGCCACAAAGGGATGGAATGTACAATATTTATTCATTGCGTTGCATTGCAAAGCTGATGAGTTACAGCAGTAATAGAAAATAGAGTGATAAATTGCTCAGACTTGTATGCACTTTACTTAAACTGGTTTTGAATTGTGCTTTACACTCATTTCTCATTTCCCTTCTAATTAGTACAAATATAAAGGCAAGTGTTTTGGCTGCGGGTAACAAAATGCTCACAATGGCAAGCATAGAATTTGCATTGAGAGAGAGGGCATGGAATACTAGAATGGATTTCCGTTTTTGGCTATGAACATATTATAATATTCTTGGTTGCTGACACAATGTAGTCGGCAGAGAGAAGGAGAGGTACTACAAGATAAAGAGATTCATTTCATTCTGTGTCGCTGTTATGACTTTATAAGTCTCAAGTCTGGAATGGAAGCTGGAGAACTCAGCTCAAAGGAACGGGAACGAAAGGCGAGGACAGCTCACGAGAACAGAGCTGGAGATAAGATGTGATTTACAAAATCGATGAGAATAAGTAACACGCTTCACTGGGCTTCCTTTTCGTTAGTCGTTAACGCTTCTGACGCTTCAAATGTATATGGCTTATATTGTATATAGGAATACTATATACATCTATATATATGGGTAATACATTATTGCATCTTTGTGTTATGTAATAGTATATAAGAATGTATTCTATTCTAACATAGGATAGTAGTAGTGGTGGTGTCTGTGTGTTGTTATCACTTACTATACTCCGACAGACATGGATGTAACAGTCGCTTACTCATTGACTAAAACTCGTCCTTTCAGAAGAGCCGAGGGAAGCTAAAACCGATGAACAGGAAATCCATTGCGAGGGAGGGGACGACGGCGGCGGAGGATTGAGGTGGAAGTCCGATACATTATTTGCTTCGTTTTGAATGCACTACTGACAAATGTAAAGTTTGCTTAGAGAAAGAACACATGCAGAGAAACGCTAAACTACACTTCGCTACGGGACAAAACTCACAATGAGTGGAGCAACCCTTTTGTACATTGTGTAGTGGTGCCTAATACTTCTTTGTTAGAAAGAGAACAGAACAATTGTATTCTTGTTCCGTATACATGGCATTCGTGTTTGCATAAAACTAGAAACGACTCTATGTTCTCTTGTGTGTATGCTTATTATAGCTAAATATGCATTATACTGTATATGAACCGTAGAGCTATGCTATAGTATAGAATTGTTCACAGTTGCATGTAAATACAATTGAAAGGAGAAAAGAAAACTGTAGAAAAAATGCCACTCAATTTACGTAAATAGTTGGGAAGTGATAACCAAAAAACTGACTTGACTGCGCCTTGTGGCGCTTGAATTACATTTTCAAGCACGATTTGCATTGTACTTTTGTAGTCCGATTCTTCAACGGTATACATAGAAGCAATGCCATGCCATGATGTAATGCTACAGAACGGTATATTTGATTGAGTTATAGTTTTGCTATCTGTGTCTGTGTATGTATCTATACTATCTACCAACACGTAGACTGCGTGGATACAAGTATTATCATTTGCATTTTCGTTTCAAAGGGTGAGGGTGTAGATAAGAACTGCTAAGCATTTGCAATTTTAATGCCGGCTGGAGACGGGTTCCAATTTTCGAGCATTTTAGATTGAAAAGACGGAGTCAAATTACTTTTTCCTGTTTTTCCAAGTTGACTCTCCATTTTAAGTCCTTCGACATGTAACTGTACGCATATATTCCATACATGGAACAATTCACATCTTGAAACTGCAAACATATAATATAAGTGTAAGCAATGGCAAGCAAAAAGCAACTGAACTTAAACCTCGAGTTACTTGAGAAATAGTCAGACTGTCTATGATTGATGTTGGAAAAGCAGGTTTACGTACGAATTTTATATGTACTCTCTTCCACATTCCATTCTCTACTTAAATCTTGTACTGCATGTCGTTTTATGCACTGGGGTAGGTATGCTAACATTATTATAATATCTTACTAGTAAAGATATAACTGAACAAACTCAAATTGCGAACAACAGAAAGGTACTATGAGATGTTCTATTCTGTGTCTTAACTATTTCAACTGCTTCATGCTTTCCCATGTCTATGTTGCTTGCTGAGCAAGCAGATCTGTCATAGTCATAGTAGTGTAGTCATCCAGTCAGTCTCATGGCAAGCCTTGCCTTTAATTTCAAAAAGAGTAACTGCGTACAATCCCTAGAGTATTTTTTTGTATACCTTTGTGAGATTATTTCTTTCAAAGCAACTCTTATTTCGATCGCTACTGAATTCTCCATAATTCTTTCATTCTTTCCAGGAACATCACACAAGTCACAAACTTCTAAATAAATTTTTTGCATGCAACGTTGCTTGAACTCTTTTTCATCTTATCTGTAAAATAATAATGCTGTTTAAATGTTGCTCCCATGCGCCCTGATGTCTTTGCTTGTTTCATTTATTCTCATGCACATGTATGGTACTTGGCACTTGCTATGTGACTCTTGCTTTGCTTAACGTGATTCATTTTCCTAACGTAAAGCTGAGGACTCTAATTGTTCAAACGCAGTAAAGTAAAGCTTCAGGAACTTTAACACCACATATCATTATTCATTAATATTATATTATAGTCCTTAAAGCTATTACCGTATGTAGGTACATTACATACTCTTCAAGTTCCATATTTCTAAGATCCATTAAATATCTCTAAAATGTGTTTACTCTAAAATTTGTCTCTAAAATAATTTTACAGATAGATTTAAGCGTTGATGAGCTAGAAGTTAGAACGGTAGTAGTATAAGTCAAAAATCTAGTAGATATCTGTTTCGCTTTTACTTACCAAAGTGTACAAAACATTTTTGTGGTCCTATCTTTGACCGAGACATTATTACACATTATGCATTATGAAAACTAATCCTCTATATGTCATTTGGGCAGGATTTATATACAGTATATACTTGTCACAGAGAGATGTCAATGTATTTTGCATGAATTTTGCCTACTTAATAATCTATAACATTTCTCTGACTTGTCAGTACTAAAATCTATACTGAATTTCATGGATACGGGCAACCTCCGCCCACCATGAGGAAATCTACAAACTATTAGGCAATGGTGTATACAAGTTTCGTAAAAGTCAAAATAAAAACAGTCAGTTTTTGATCACAAATGGATAAGAACTAATATATACCCTTCACACATACAAGTATACATACCCTTGGTATGTACACTTCAAACATACATCGAGATTCGTATTGAAATTAAATTATGTGTGTTCTCATTTTTGACTTTCATATTACAAAAATTTGCATTTGTATTGCTCACAGACAGTAATATAATTACTTGGCCTGTCTGTCATATCGGAGCAATATTTACTAGCACTAAGTCACTAAGTACTTATACAAAGACAAATTGAATGTGTCAAAAGTCATTAAGGAGTTGACCGATTGACCCTATCTTCGAATTTAGCTTTCCAATTGGCCTCTAGTATACGTGTACCCAGTTTGAAGCCATTACTTCAAACCGTTCTAGAGTTATCTTGCATAGAGACAGACAGACACACAAAGTATTCTCATAGTAAGTTTCTCATAGTAAGTAATAATGACGTCAAGCGCAAAACTATATTTTATATCCATCTTTGCAGAAGAAAGAGTAACAAAAGATTGTTTCAAGTGACTCTAGCTGTACAGGATGAAGCTGTCACGTATTTATGACTTAAGTTGTGCCAAGAAGATTTAAAGATTCCATAGATAGACATAAGAGTGAAGTAAAACAAAACGAGAGCTGTCTATTATCTCCGACAGCTTACTCAGCTCCTAATGGTTTGGTCGTTTTGGTTTGGTCGCATGTTTAACCGGATATTATTTTGACAAAATGCGTGAAAGTGCCAGCGATGCAGTTTTGATTTTGCGATTCAGCCTTTTACTTATGTACCTACTGTTACTCTATTATTAAATTTATTATTAAGAAAGGAATTCGAATTCATGTGGGATCATAATATACGAATGAATTAAATTTGAATAGACAGGTAGATGTATAAGATAAGATGAATATAAAAAAAGAAAGCGAAAGATAAAAAATATAATGAAGTTGAAAGATAAGGATGTGGGATTATGTTCTTTGGGCATGAACTTTAATTTTGACACTACATTTCGAGAAGAATTAGAGAAAATCATTTATTACTGTGCATTGTCCGTTTTGGTCTATAAATACAAGAATAAATCGTAATTACTATTCCATTATAAAACCTACTTATGTCATTGGTAGTGCGCCATAAATTACTGGCGGAAGAATTTATTGCGAATGACATCGTATGCTATGATTTCACGGTTGCAGTTGGCACAAATGAGAAAGAGATATTTTATGGTGACAAGGTTAACAAAAGATAGTAGAATGGTATAAAAAGCATGTTCTCTTTCAGAAGAACATTGATACATGGGAATAGTTCTCGTATAAAATAATCCTAGTACGAGAGTACGAGTATGTAGAATGTAAGTCGTAGGAGTAGTTAATACAGAATGAAAAGTCTCAATATTTTATTGTATATATGAACCATTGAATTTCCTATTCTCTACTTGGATTTGTTTTACAGACTTTTTGAGGAGCACAACGAGCTGTTGGACCTTTTCGAAAAGTTCTCTTCTTTGAGAACTCGAGAGCAGCAAGAGGAGAGCTTGGAGTTAGCCGAACATGCTTCAATGGTCATGAACACGTTAGACAATGCCATTCGGTCCCTTGACAATCCAGATTCTTTCGTCCAGTTCCTGGAGCAGGTTGGAGCGTCACATCGACGTATTCCGGGCTTCAACAAAGACTACTTTTGGGTATGTACAAAACAGACTCTCACTCTCAACTTTCCTACTTACATTAGTCGTCCACTTCACATACTACGACTAAAAAAATGCTCTACTTTTTCTATGCAGAATTTTTATTCTCAAAATATGTAGCTTTCAACTTTGTTTATTTTACGTGTTCTGTTACGTAAAAGCGAGAGCCACATGCCAAACTCCTTCGCTACGACATTACTCGAGAAAAATAAGGGAAGCATGTCATGTGTCATGTCATTCAGGAAGAAAAGTACAAAAAACATTCCGTGCTTACGATTTGAATATTTCCCGTTTACAGTAAGTGTATACCATTAGTGTTGGTGTAGTGCAGATACCTATATGTGGTATATAAATCGTGAAAGTACCTACTTGTACTGCTGGGCTATGTAATGTTTAAGTGTTTACAATCATACATATGATATTAAATTACATCTCATATGTTTTTATACGTAAGTAGTCCATTCCTCGGCAGAATACATAAAAGTAATGGTTGTATAACACAACAGTAGCAGCACTGGGTGGTAAAGAGAATCACATTTTTACTAAGCAAAACAACACAAGCAATAATAATGACAGCAACTATTCAACCTGTCTTGTTATTTCTTACTGTTCATACTCTTTACTCTTCCTCGCTAGTTGCACAGAATTACATTACTACGTTACATTACGGCCAACATCAACATTTTCCAAGTTATTGCGATAGTTTCTATTTCTTCCGACTCTCTCGCTTTCTATCCCAGTAAAACTTTCTATTTCTACTACAGGTATGCATATAAGTAATGCTCACCCTGATATATATCTGTAAGTGTCATACTTTACTTTCCTAATATAATACTTATGTTGGTTACTATAAACATACTTTGTAGAAATGTAGGTTGATATTGAAATACCTTTGTTGAACAAGTACTAGTCGCTTTTATTCCAACCAGAGAACTTCCAATTCCAGACAACTCTATGCCAAGAAAACGCAACACCGTGAAAGTTTTCTATAGAAAACTATTGTGGAGAGAGAAAGGCAGGAGAGAAAGATGCAGTAGTTTCAGCAAATGTAGTGCATAAGTATAAGTTGGCTGCTATTGTACGTAAATAGTCAATTAGGGAACTCATGTGGCAAGATAGTATAAGCAGCTCGTATCCATAAAAATTTCTCCGGGAGGGGTACGTGTAATATATACGTATTACTATATATACGCAGGGATAATATGTATTTAGTATTTTGTTTCGTCTGAAGAGCTTTCTATTGTTATCCTCTCTCAACACACCGCTTTATCTTACTCATATTAAGTCTACTTGGATTTCTAGGAGAAGAGGGTTTAACCCTGGAAACCCTCCGCGGGTACGTACACTGATAGAAAATACAATATCAAATGGAATGCCCAATTTTACCATTTCTAATAATGTAACGGGTGTGTCGTGCATGCATACGTACGGATTCAAGGAACGGGTATTAAAACTACGATCAGGATTTCACTCGCCATGGCTGTGTAGTATATTCTTGTGACTACTACAGAGTCAACTCAGAGGGCATAGCAGGAGTCCACTTTGGAATAACTGTGTGTATAAGAGATTGTTAGTTGCTAGGCCTTCATGACTGTTTTATACCCTCATGGTGAAACAATAACATTCCTAATGTGTCTTGAGAAGATACTTATACTTACCTTTGGAGAAAACGTTGAACCTTTCCTACTTGAAGTTTCCGTGTAAGTCAGGCTTCAATTTCCTCTAATATCTATTCTAGTACCGGTTACACTTAATGTTCCTTTTTCTATACACCTTTTCAACTTTAGCACAATCATATCATGCAAGTAGACTCACTCCACCCACACTATCGGAATCTAAAAAGGAAAAGAATGAAAAAATCTATCATGACGTAAGTAAAAACATCCTTCGGGAATCCATCCCTGCACTTTGCTGCTACAGAATAGTTTTGTATGTTGGAGAAGCAGACAAAGTCAATATTAGTCATTCTTTGTTATTCATGAAGCATTTCATTTAATTTTTTGAAATATAAAAAAAAGATTTCTATAGAGGAAGAATATTTATCTTACGTATTGTGTAATAAAAAGACATTTTCTTAGGATAGGGATTGCTCAAAACGGTGTCACAGCAAAGAAATTCAGTCTGACTGACTGATTTTAATCGAATCTAAAGGAATGATCCGAAAATTATAACCGTATGAGGGATTCGAGCTCATTTAGCAAAATGCATGCATACTGTGAAATCATGCTGTTTGAATGGGTCTGCTTTACTTTTACCAAATGCAAAAGTACGGATACAATAATAAGTTTCTTCCAACAAATGTAGTATCGTTCTGAAATCTGAACTAATAAGTTAAGTAGTTTCAATACTCCCTAATCTATCAACTGTATCTACCCATTTACCATACACCTACATTATATCATGCAACAAAAAGTAGCAGTAATGATTAAAATAAAATTGCACGTCACATTACCTTCGATAGACTGCATGATACATATAAGAACGCTGAAAATACGTGCAAAATCTGTATTACTATTTCCATATTAAAAAGTACGGTGTGCGTACCTAATCCATGTTTTATTAGGAAGGCAGGTTTCATATGATATCGAAATATATCATGCCTTTTATGATATTAAGTATTACTGGTACATATAGTTACATGAATGAGCGTAAACTTTTTTCTTCGAATTTGGTTTTCTTGTTCATTATGAAATTCCCTGGAGACCTGGATCTACTGAGAAAGGAGTCCATTCGTATCTATCTAGAAGAAACATGGATGTCTTTTAGAAGGTTGACTAAGTCTCCACAGTCATGTCGTCTTCATTCTGTTTTGTGTGTTATTATTATAAGAATTTAGCTTTGCCACAAAATTGTCAGCATGGTTTGATATGGAATAGTGACAGAGACTCCTGCTGTCCGCTCGTTTGGTTGCGTCTGACTTTTCTGAGTTACAGTCTACTTTTCCTTAAAGGAAATGGATGATTAATCATTTAATCAATAGAAACGGGTTGGATTTGCTGTACAGTAATGTGAAATGTGAACCGAGGCGGAATACTTATATGGCACCTAATAGTTTACCCTGTCGATCTATCCTTAGATTTTTTTCGTACCATTTTTTCTCGAACCCAAAGAGAATTCTCTCAGTGTTAGAACTTTATTCGCCTACTGGTTCTGGATGAAAAGTTTGACGAGATTCTGCACATCTGCTTTCTACTGTAAGTAGTACACTACATCTCTGTAGGCTTCAGTTCTGAACAAACGGAGTTTTTCACTCTATCTACTTAAAGTAAAGAGAAAAGATTCGGTTACTAATTTATATCCAAGAAAGATTTGTATTTAGAAGAAGAACATATAGGCACGTAGAACCTTGGTGCTTAAGATATGTAGCAAGTAATGTATGTTTGGTAGTCAGTATTAATCAAGAAGAAAAGACTGAAAGTAATGTTAACAAATAATTAGGACTTTCCTTTTCCCGATTTTCTTTTTTGTCCTTTGTAACATTGTAACTCCTTAAACGACTACTAATACAAAGGATGAAATGGATGGTAAAAGAAATCGATCGCCCAATGGATATTACCACGTCCATTGGACGATCGAAGTTGAAAAAGTTCGTCTGAAGATTTTTTTATCGTGTAATCTTTATTATAAGAGTTGACACTCCATCTGGCTCGTTCTATGTGTTCAGACATTTGTTTAAGGTACCAAAATCAAAGCAATACTTCCTATTAAGTAGCCTAAGTTTGTCCGGATGACCACCAAATGTGAAAAACATTTATCCGATCATCATAAGAAACAATTGTTTGCTGTGCCTAGAACAAGAAAGTTGTCCAAGTTGTGTAATAATGTCCTACTTACTAGAAAAACATTATTGCTGTTTAGAGGCTTCGATGGCAATAGTATGTAATTCTGCATTCAAACTGGATCTAAATAATAAATTACTAATTCAAAGTTCATGCTTTGTAAAACAAATCTAAGCAATACCACTACTTGAGGGTTGGGTTTAGTTCGGCCGAAATCCTTTGTACAAAATCCACCACCAAATGACGCTTTTACTAAACATTCTTAATCCTTGCAATAAATTTAGCTTTCCATCCCACTCGACTCCCATGAAAATTGTCACTCTAAAATTCGATGGTTTTTGCTCGTAGGTAAAAGTTTGCTAAGGTAAATATTCAATTAAATTAGCGTAGAAGGTGGATACATACATTATCAAACTAAAGTAGTTGTTAGTGTTTAGATCACCATAATAAGTAATAAACGCAGCTAAAAGTAAAGTGTGGTGCATGGTCCTTGGTATACCTACTTTTCGCCTCATCCTATAGCAAACCATCATACTTGTTATTTCGTCTATAGTACCACAAGTACCTTTAAGATTTAAGTAACAAGCAATAATGTATGCACAGAAAGACTTTGAAGTATGAGGACTCGCTTTTATGGAATCTGCATGTTCCGTGAAACATATTTTGTTGAGATAATAACAAGCAAGCCACATCTGGCCGAGGCTTATCATATAATAAATATGTAAAGAATTTATGCTTATTCATAGAAAAATGTAAATCTACCTTAATTTAGTTTTCGTCGGAACATTTTTCAGGATTTACAACGGCAAAATGACTTTTCATTGCTGCAGGCAAGATAATCAAAGTTGTAATGTTGATCAATAGTTAAGTTGTGTGCAAGAGTAATTTCAAAAAGCAAATTATTTATTTGTGAGTAGGTACAGGTCGACATTTATTTAGTTTGATGTTCAAAGGAACCAAATGAGCATAAACTGTGTATAGGTATTTTACAGTTCGGAAATGTGTTTTGACTTTGTGCATCCTTGCTTGAAGGTCTGACTGCGCTAATAAGTATATACCTGTGTGGGATGTAGTTGGCACAAGTTTTATCCTAAGTGGAAAGAACTCACAGGAGGTGATCTGAACAAAGTTAGCAGAGATTTCCGACTGTTGTTCTCTTAGCGTCTACATGGAGCGTGTCTCCTTTGTTCTGTGCTTTGTGTAGCTGCACTCCCAATAACTCCTGCAAATAGTGCAGATAAAACAACGTAAATGTTACAGCCTGTGCTTTCACTAACTAAAGTTCTTGGAAAACGCAATTTAATTGAAAGCTGATTTCATATGATGTGAAAGCAAACCAAGTTCTCGTCCGTACACAGAAAGTTAGACAAGCCAGCAGCGTTTGAACCCGCTTCTCTCTGTGGCGAATAATACGACTAAGGTATGTTGAGAAGTGGTCCAGAGACCGGAAGATTTAATGTGGAACTGCGTTATTCAGTTGACTCGACCTGGTACTTTTTGCTAAGCTGCAACCTTTGCAAGCGATACACGCGAATACAGAAGATATAGTGAAAATGTACACATAAAACTGTCAGGATATGGTTTTGTCTTTAGATGTTGTGCTACATGCCTGTGGAAGTGGAGATGCCTCTGCTCATAAATTCAGCACAGGCTGGACTCGGCTAAGTAAGAACATGAAATCTGAAGTACCACAGAGAGTTACTAGCTGCCAGCTCCGGGATTATCCCGTTGTTATTCTTAGCTCGCACCTCAACTTACAGCAGATGCTCGCAAAATATAATACAAAAACGACCTTGCTAAATAAGCCTTTACGCTAACTAACGAGCTTTCTACTATAAGATTCTCCAAATACACGTAGCTCCGACTGTTGTCTAACGTTTAACCTATTTTTAGTACGGACAGGTAGGCAAGCAATTAGTAAATTCACAATTTATTCTCATTTAGTATTTATCTCGGTATTAAGCAAACAAAGGCTGCTGCAAACACTCTCGCCAATTTCCTTGTAGACCATAATTTCAGATTCATTTTGGGAAACAACTTTGAATATTTAGTAAATGGTAAAATGGAGAAAAAACCAAAGTGCAGAACTGTGTACATAATATATTCATTACTTATACACGTATGCGTAGATTTTTAAAATAAAAACATACCTAACTAGACCTATACATAATAATGGTTTCGCAAATACATCATAATATATCTGTACTTGCAACATTCAGATCAGAGAGAGGTAGTAGCAAAAATACATGGGAAATATGCCTAGTTGTATGATAGCGGTAGCGAATAAAAATAATACTACAGGTAAAACACTTTACCCTGTATATAGGTGAAAATAGGTTATTGTAAACATATGCAGTTATGTTATAAAGTTGTAATGACTAAAGACTTCATTTACCTATTTTCTTCCTTTTCTACTTGCAAATAATGCTGCGCTGACTGCTGAATGATTTATTAGCAATTTTTTAAAAGCGTGTGTAGAAAATTCCCTGCCGGAAGAGTGTAGGCTAGGAAGCAATAGGATGCGTGGTTGTAATTTTGGTGAGTGTAAGCTGATGTTGTATTTATAAAATATGGCATGCGGGATCGTAGAAAATTGCGAGTGGGGCGTAGAGATATTTTAGTAAACTACCTACATGTTTCACCGCATTACAAAGTCATAATCTGTGAAGAAGATTTCATCTCTCTTACATCTACACTAACAAAAATTAGAAAATTAATTGAAAGAATAGTATCGCAAATTACAACTGTTGCAGTTAATTAGGACGCAGCATTGAGAATAGTTTGAGCTGTCTTTTGCAAGCCATCTTTGCGTATCATAAGGATTAAGAACGTAATAGGTATTTAGAAAGGAGTCTTCTAAAGGAAGCAATACTGTTGCAACTTACGTAATTGTGTCTTCAGATTTCTTAGGAAAGAGTTCTTGAGTAAATGTAGCATCCATTCAAGTTGAGTAGCTCAATATTCATGAAATAAAAATGAATGTGCGCAAGGATGGGCAATTCTGTGCTTATAGCGACAAAACTAGAAGGGAAAGTTTTTAAGGGAATTGTATAATTACGGATATTTATACAAAACTGCAGCTGCCTCCCTGAACATGAAGACACGAGTCGAGATTAACTTTAGTCATGCAATAGTGTCGCAACCAACGGCTCAGTGAAAGATGTCTATTTTATTACCAGACAGAGTTGCCGTGTGGTTTAGTACACTCATTAAACAGTTCTTAATAGACCTGCTACGAACTGAGAGTGCCTACTGTAAATACACGTGGAACAGATTAACATTTATTTGCGCAAAGATACCATCAGCAGAGAGTTTAATGCTGGTTATGTCTATGTCAGACCAGCTCTTTGTAGACCAATAAGTAATTCGAAATTATTACGATAGAACGTCATTATGTGTTCATCCAATTGTTCTAATGTCTCCAATGGATTGGTCGCATAAAATTAAATGTAAAAGCGTTCCAGCTACCTAGCTTTCTACCACAGCGCATTATAATTATCATAATATCATGAAAGTAAACATTCCTACAGTCCATAATATTATTGGCCAGATATACCACTAGCATAAACACTCAGATAATTGAAATCACACGATACATTTTCACTACTACTCATTTAATCAGAATCAGACTGAGACCATTCTACACTCCCTTTGTGTATTACGACGGACAAAATGATACCAAGCTATCTATTTCTGAAATAATAGTATTAGTATATTACAGATAATTTAATGGGATACAATAATGTAAGAAATATAAAGCTATTCATATCCCACCTAAGACATTCACAGTTTTGCAACTAACAATGGAAGCTTTGGTTGGATGGTACATGGTTTTAGGTTTCGGGTTATTGTGAGATTGAAATATTATTTGACAGAATACATAGAAAACCGAAACCGTATACTTATCCTATACTCAAATACAAATCGGACCAATTCACACAATGATTTAATTAGGATTGATTATGAACAGTACACTTGATACTTCATTTCATACAGGAATATGCATTATAATTTGTAATCTTTAATGTTACATAATACATGCTCACTTAAATCAAATTAGAAATTGAATATGGCAAACAAAAATTAACTTCAGAGTAAATATTTGATTTAGAAATTTATGTGCAGACAAAGTTGAAACTATATATCTTCTGAAGACAATGTTCAGTACCTCGATGTTGAATATGTGTTGTAATATACTTCTTTCAACATTTATCTTACGTCACCAGTTGTGTAAGGATAATTATATAGGTATATTATTGAGCATGCTGTGATTTTCTTTTGTTATGCATTGTTGGATGGATTCCTATTCCCCGAGCAATTTTTCACTGAATTGATTCATTGCACTTTCCAAACACTGAAATGCCCACGAACGAAACGAATGAAAGAGATCGTACTGAGGATAAAATTCCGCTGCGTGCTACATCAAAGTGAAAGTAAAGCCAACATTGAAAAGAAATGTTCAATCCGGTGGAAAGATTACTGAGGTGTGCTGTATAACATTGAACGATTTTCTTTGAGATTTTATTTGAAGAACCTATAGATCCGTACAATAAAGCCAAAGGTGTAAGCGAGCAATGTTTGCTTTGCATACGTACATCCTGAGAAAAATGTCTATAAAACTTTTGTAGTCTGATGGTTATAGTATATAGGTAGTAATTACCACAATTCCTTCGTTTATTTTGATACCAAAATGACTGTGGTAAATTTGACTGGATTTGGGAAGTGAGTAAAACCAAAACAACGAATCCGAGAAGAGTTGAACTCGTTTCTTCGTCAAGAACGTCTAAAAATACATCTTTTGCGTTCTAACTATTTACCATTATTCTCCCTTTGTCTGCGAAGGTAATAAAGTACATTTCAATTTCCAATCCCAACCGAACCCAATCACAAGTCGCAACAAATTAAATAAAGAAACTTCGTTTCCTTTATGTAATATAAAAATAGTTGAGTACTACGCTGTATCGGTAATAAATGAAATATACTGTACAGATATTATATACCTAATAATAGAAGATAAGTACTGGGCAAGCGTTTGCAAGTTAATAATAGACCATTCTCTTGCCTGAGAGAACATCACAAACATGTGTGACACAACCTTAATCTAAAACATCTTCATTGTTTTCTGTAGCTGCACAGATATTGACTTTCACAACTTTCCCCATCCTCCAAGTTAAAAATATATAAGACAGACAGAAACTTGTCCCGACTGTAGACTTCTGTACAGACATTTTATAGAAATAGACATAGCCTGAATAAACAATAAAATAAAACACGGAACATGGTTGCAATATTTTATTTCTCTTGAAATCTCGATTTCTCTCTTACAAACTTTGAGCCTCTCTATACTCTCTGAATTCCGAAATTAATCTCAATTTTGCAGAATTATTACTATAAATTAAATATTGGTTTATCAATGTGGAATTCAATTTTTAAATTTCATCAAAATCGTAACTGCTGGAAAAAATAATTTGATTTACCTAAAGAGATTGATTTGCAGGTTACGCCCATGATTTTTCGTAGGTATTATAATTAGAAGTTGTTCTCTGAGGTCGTTATTGTGAATGCATTGAAGATCAAGCTGAAGATTGTAATGAATGTTGTGTTTTGTGGAAAGTTTTTCCTTAGGAGAGTTAAAGAGAAGAAAGGATGTGTTCTGAATATATATTGGCCTGTTAGTAGAATCTGTGTTACATATTAGAAATAGAATTGTTTTTGTTGATTTCTACAACTGTATTTATTGGAGCTAGAAAAATGGACAAGGAAGATTTACTTGGGAATTAGTGGAATCAGTCTAAGGTCTTGTCTTGCAAAGAATTCCATTTTGATTCTGACTTATGTAGGATAAAAGTAAAGCCCAGAATCCTAGAAGCAAATTGGAAAACCACTGAAACGAAAGCTGCAAAAGAATCTGTACTAAAGAATATTTTAGAACCCTACGAGAACGCTATAGCAATCTGCTGTCTCTAAAGGCGAATTGTAATTGGCATTCACAGAAAATATTTGAAATTGCTGCGAACAAAATATTTTCATAAGATTTTCCGACTTGCTTCAAGCAATCATAATATTTTAACAAATCCAAAAGAGGTGAAAGGTCAATAGTTATTTAAGAATTTGTCCTGTTGGCTCCAGCAACACCAAGATACCACCATCCTTTTACGCTCTGCCATCATAATCATATTACTTACATTTTAGTGATTGTTTCTATTAAAAATCTAGAACCAATATTTATACAAGGCCATTTCAATAGCCAAAGGTTATGCTCTTCAGTTAAGAATAACTTGTGTATTGCTTCGGTTTTTGGTGTGATTGTCCTTAGTTTTATCTGGATCATCTCACGCTATAAATCTATATTTGTACGCGTCGAAGCAAACATGAAGTGCAAAATGTCAAAAATATTGTAGGTGTTGCTTTTGCGTATTGGGATTAGTTGATCGTGCAAGTTTTATAAGCAACGGATGTTTGTAGTCAACTTCATGCTGCATGACCGACAGTCAATTTCCTGTCTATTAACTCCGAAATGACATTTAGACAGAGGAGAGTGGAAAACATTGCTTACTTTTATGGCAGTTCATTTGATTGCTGCCGTGACGAAAATAAATCTGAAGAAATAAAATTGTTTCACTTGCTCTTGTAAGCTTCCAAAATTGATTTCTAATCTGACACTATCAAAATTTCTCTGCTTGCCTCATCACTCTGCACTCTAAAGGCCATAACTCCATACCTACTTCCGTTTCGTCAGAGTGCACGAGCACTACATATTATATCGCATATTTACCAGCTATATACAATATACGTCATATGTATACCAAGAAATCAAACAGCAAAATATTCCACGAGGGTAAGACCTCGGAATCAAAAATTCTAAATTATCAATTTACAGAAACTTAAAAATTTACGAATCCTTTATATGTATAGTAATTCTGGAGTAGTCTATACCTACAATTAGTCAGTCAGTCTACAATCAGACGATCAGTTTACAACGATGAAATCTGTAATTTTGTTGATATGGATAATTGTTGAATGAACAAAAATGAGAATAAACATTTGTTAACTTAAGCAGTTTATGTACTTCGGAAGATTTGGTTCTCAAGTGTTTATCATTATAATTCATTGTTTGCAGATTTATCGATTAAGCGTTTTCAGTTTATTATTGAACATAATCAAATTACATTATTTTATTTTATTTTACATAAGGTCATGTTTCGAACACTAATTGTAAGTATACTCTACACTGAATTGAATAATATCAAGTTTCATTATTTACAGTTGTCGTTTTCGGAGGTCTGTTCATGAGTAGCTATATTCAAGCAATAAAGTTCGTCGTGAAAACTCAGTTGTTCGTAAAAATTTGTTGATGAAGAATTATTATAAATAACATTAGAGATACTGTGTATATATATATAGCTGGGGGAAAATGCAATTACTGTGTGTAGGTATTTATCATACACGTCCATATAGTGGAGTTCCTGGAGTTGGTTAGTGATAAGTTTGATAACAGTATAGAATTGCAACTGCGGGCTTGGGTGTATTATGCAATAGTTGAGCAACAAATTCCTTCGTAGTAGTAGCGGGAGGATTAGTATTGGATTCAATAAGCTTTATGTATTGAATCGGGAGATTGGAAGTAAGTATGGTATATAATACTTTCACGGACAACTTCGGCATTCCAATATGCGAAGTAATAGTTAGTGAGTTATGGATATAATTCCTTTCTAATCCTGTCACCTAATTGGCTTACACATGGTTCGATAAACTGTTTATGCTAACGGGTAATTGTAATTGTAACAATAATCTGAGCAGCAGCAGATATGGATTTCTGCCTAAACGCTTCCAGCAGTAATATCGCTCTCGGTCTCTCTCATTCTCTCCGGAGATGAAATGACTAGCACGAAGTGCACATGAATAAATAATCGAAATGACTACACTCCGTGTGTACTCACAATGTAACAGGAACAGGAGTCACTAGACCTCAGCTTATTTCATCTTTGTCAACACCTTCAGGCGCATTATAAATTATAATATTATTCCATCCAATCCCTTTTTTATTACCAGTCAGTTTTGACAACCCTTATTAATACCCACAGATACATGCACAGAGTTAAAAGTGTATTAATTACATATACCTTATGAATTGTTTTTACATACAATGTTCACTCTACTTAAAGCTCTTCTAAATCGATTTTTCATCATAAAAAGCTCAACAGTTACTTTTCCATTAGATATTAGGTTTGTCAGCCTGATGGTTTCTGTTGCGGAATGAGAGTGGCAAGAAAGAGAAGAAATTAATATTTGATGCACTTAAAATCATCTAGTTAAAAAGTAATAAGTTTCTTGTTGGGAAATAATATACTAAATAATGTAAACATGCAATTAGTTTCGGCAATAAAAAACTATGTATGTATAATAATAAAACAAGTTAACCAAATCAGATTCCCATCCGAGATAGTTACAAACTTTGTGAAACTTTTCTACACACACATGCATATGTACAAGTACAAGTATGGACTATATCATGAAAACCTGTAGTATTTGTACATAAACGTTATTACTACATGTGATGTACAAAGATATAGCTACCAAACATCCTCCATATAGCTCAATGGCTTTTCTTGTACAACTCTGATGGAACATGGAATTGTACGAGAAGATAAACAAGAGCCCCACCCAAAATATAGAAGTTTTGTAGAGCTGGAATTTCTTTCATTAACTTTCATTTCCTCGTCTGTGCACTTTTCCGTGGGCTGTCGATTTTGTAAAGAGAAAATCTGCTATAGTTTCTCATCGCTGATGCTGCTTACTGAAAGATAAGGGGACAATAACACAGCAACACATTTGACTTCGCCTATAATATATATGCAGGTAGTAGTAGTCAAGCCACCAGTAGTCCATGGAGAATTGTGATGAAAGGAAATATGCATTACATATAGAAGCACCACAACCACATGATAAAAATAAAAGCCCACTCGACGCAGAAAAAGAGACAAGTGTCTCACAAATGTGTTTTACTTACTGCAGCACCTTCAGTCAAAATATATTTTGACATTTCTGTCAGAAAAGAAGGAAAAATATTACTCCAAAGAGAACCGTGGTAGTTTTCTCGCCTTTCTATCTGCTCCGATATGTACTTTGCCTTATACCTAATGCATTGCATACACAACACATAATAGTATTCCTTTTTCACATTCTACTAATCATTTTGCTTTTCTTTCTCAGAATTCTCAGAATTCTATGAGTGAGTTGAATGCAACCGTGCTGGTTCAGTTCGCATTTTATACATTTTCCCATTAGCATCTTGACATTTTCAATTACAAATTTTGATATGAACTTTTACATCTGCAATCTCTCTTGCCTAATGTTCCTCGCTTGCACAAATCTATATTGCCATTTTCATCCATTCAGTGTGCAAACTCCTGGATTACGTAATGCAATTATTTAGTAATATACTTAATGAAGCATCCACTCCAATGCGCAAAAGGAAATATGCTCCTGACATTTTATTAGTAAGGCACATACTCATTTTATGATATAGACAGCTTATTTTCATTATAGATGTTTTCAAATTCATCCCTTCATAATGCATTTGACGTATTTGAGATGTTTTAAAGCAAATCTGCTCTGACACCTTCTGTGATAGGAAGTTATAACCAAAATCTCCATGCACGACATAATACTCTTCGTATTTTTACGTATAGAAAAGATTCACACGAAGCTGACCGCTTGAATCACTTTGTTCGTTGAGTTGAGTCGGAGTACGTAGTACTTTACGAGTTTATGTTTAGTGTCTGCGTTGGTTTCAGCATCACAGAATCAATAAAGTACGTTCCATTTACTCGCGTCAATTTTCTGCAAGCAGGAAGAACAAAATTTACTAGATGACCTGAAAAGTGAATGTATGCGAAGGATGCGGAGTTTTTCACGCTTTGATTCTTGTGAACAACGCAGGGAATAATACGACCTCGTCAGGTCTAAAAATGGCTTTTCAATTTCAATCTTTAGCATAATATACAGCATTGTGATTGCCAAGAAGAAGAAGTAAAAATTGAAAGAAAAATATGAGTTGCTATATATTATTAGCTTATTTCTTTCTCTTTTCTTCTCATTTCCTTGAAGAAACTCTTAGGAAGATACAATTTATTTACACACAGCTACTACAACTTGATTGCCTCTTTCATTTCTTATCTGTATTTGTTAACAATGAAATTGAAATCTGGAAATCATCTCCAGGTTTTTCCTGCACGGAATCTCTCAGCAGTACCGTGCATGTTGAATGGACAGATCTAGGTAGACAAGCAATTAAAGATATGCGTGGTATGTCATTGATATCAGTTTCAGTTATCATCGCGAACTAAAATTGTTTTTGTAATCTTCATACGCCTAACTTTCACTTGAGTGTGCAAAGAATCCCATTAACATCAAACGACTTACTGTCTCTCTTACTTACTGTATTCCAGTTGCTAAACAGTATACAACTTACGAAAGGCAGTAAATAAGTTAAAGACTTTCCATTTCCTCCGTAAGCGCTTGTTAATGGAAGAACGAAAACTTTCCTGCTGGCAAATATGCATAAATAAAAAGTATGACTCCCAAAGGAAGGAAATAAACCATTTGTTTCTTATACCAAACAACTTCGAGTGTTCATTTCTGTATTAAATCGTAATGAAACTTATATATGTCCGTCAGTCTGTCCGTCCGTTAAACTCTCTGCCCGTCAACTCAAGACCACGGTTTCACTTGGAAACTTCAAACTTGGAACGCCTACTATTCCAATGGTCTACTGTATTCCATTGGAAGGCTACAATTTCCAAATTGGTCAACTCCTTGACCTCTGGCACATTCAATGCTGTGTCTTTTTATAAGTAATGCTGTAATATTACAGTCTGTGAGCAATTAAAGTGCAAATTTACATAATGCAGATGTTTTAGCTTACGTAACTTTTATACTCAATAACAAATGGTTTTTGTTACACGTGGTATTACATATATTATTCTTTATAGATATATCCTAGGCATTCGGAGTTAGGATTGCTTCATTGTGAGTGAGTGTAATGTAGGGAACATATTTATAGTTCCCATATTGCAGTTATTCATTTCGTACTCTGCTCTCGCCCATGTGTAGAAAAGGATAGCAGTTGTATTATGTCCTGCTAAGAAACAAACAATGATATTGTGAAATATAAAAGGCAATGTGAATAGATGTACAGTAGAATGTGTATTCCGTGAATCACCTGCCAAATGCAGACAATCCCATAAGCAAAGCTTGAAGTAAAACTTGTTTTCGATAGAATATGCTGCTGCCATTATTCTACCAACTTAACTTCATGGTGTGTTAGGCATGAAAGAAAGGCAATGAGTGTTTTAACGTTCTCTCTTCCCTTTCCCCACTTCAATTCGCATGGCACGTTTACTTGACTGGTATTCTCTGAGTGTGTGCTTTACTTTGTTCGTCTCCTCTGACTCTTCAATGAAAGAAATACCTTCGCTTCGTACTCACGTACTTTCTCCACCAAGGGAAACTTTAACCCACAAGAAGCCTGTCTCTGTATAACAATCAGTTTCAATTCAACCAAGAATTCTTTGTTTCACTCTCTCTTTATGTTTATATATACAGGGCATGTATACACCAATGCATCTACTATGCGGGTGCAATCATTATACTATGAAAGATTCTATTCAAGTAGTTCATTCCAGTTGGGATTTCATAAATTAAGAAGTACGATATAATAAATAATGTAAAAATTTATGTGATGTCAATAATGAATTATGCATCAATTGGCTGGCTATGGGGATTACTAATAAAAGAACTCAATCTTCTCTAACATTCTTTGTGATAATGCCGGTAGGATGTAAAAAATCAAACTCTATTTTAAGGGTTCACTCATTTACGTCACGTAGGGGAGAGTCGTGTCGGTTGGATAATTTGAGTTTGGAACATTTTTATTTATTATACCAAAAGATATCATATAATTTTATTATGCGTATCATTTAAAGCTACTTCTCAGCTACAAA
>JABASD010000604.1:0-66030 GCA_019776165.1 Pogonognathellus flavescens | reverse complement strand
TCTGGGAAATGTAGTTTTTACACTAAAAAATGTAATAATAAAACTACATTTCCACCGCAATGTGGAAAATAGCTTTTCCCTTTTCATTTTTCCCTTTGATTTTTCTGGGTGTACGGGGAAGGTGCATGCAGTGTGTATAGAAAGGAAAGTCTTGTCTTGGTTTACCTCTGACTGAAGGTAAAAGAGAGAGAGCGAGAACTCGCAGCACATGTATATTTCTCCACTTAGCAGACAAATGTACAAATAGAAAGAGACAGACACAGAAGGAGAACGAGTAAAGGAAAGATGAATTGGAAGAATAAAAGGGGAATCTTAAATCTCATTGTGCGTTACATTTGGATTCTCAAGAAAATCATATAAATTCATTTGGCATGTTGCGAAGATGTAAATCCGCTCTCGCTCCTTCACACAGCGAATCACATTCGAAAAACGATGGAAACCAAGCAGTTATTTTTCCATTTGCTTCATTTCCCGTTCTTTTTAGCTTGTGGCTGCATCTCTTCCTTCTTCACACAATCAATGCCTGAATTCTTTATCCATCGTGTGCTTCTTTTAATCTGAGAGCCTATGTGGTTTAAATCCGACACAGAATTCTGCACAGATTTCTCTCTCCATGTGAGTAATAAAGCGACATTAGACTTTTCGGATTTGCACTCACTAGTGTATCTACTTCTGCATAATTAAATGATGCGGTTTCACTGCATGCAAATGCAATTCATTTAAAATTTAATGTTATAATGCATTATGTATAATTCTCTGTCATTCACCCAGAGCCCTACTTATCCCTTTTATAATAGCCGATACGAAGTGCAATTAGGTTAACAACGATTATTCATTCACAAGACAAGACATGCAGAAAACCCTGACTAGTAAAAACTGCGGTTTTTGATCTCTGAGCTGAAAAGTAATTGCTGCTTCGGTCCATACAAAGTAAATAGTCAATATTTGATCATAGGAATTCCCTGAACGAATTTTTAAACGTCGTGGTCTGCTTTGTAGTTCTTTAATGTATAGGAAGTGTTGTGAGTTGCGGGTAGGGACGTCCCCATGTACATTAAAACTATGTAGTAGTCACAGTGCATTGAATGCCAAATGTTGGCAATTGCTGTTCTGTTCTAAATTCATCCTGCCCAGAAAGCCATTACAATTTACACTAAGCCACAATAGCCCTAGCAAGAAACTTAAACCTAAATGACCCTGCTACCGAATCGATTCTAATGAGCAGCTCATTTCCACAATACCAACGTGTACTATCAGCTTTGTCTATATGCTAAACCCTCTATATAAGCATTTTCTTATATCTTTTCTATATCTTATAAGAAATCCTACTATTATGTGTTGTAATTTTAGTAGCTATTGCATTAGTAGTATATAAGGGATAATGTCTATAGGTATAGATATACCATAGTCAAGATTACCTAAATGTATTGCAACATTTATTTTTACTAGCAGATGTTTTGTCTACTGTTTACTAATTCACTTTGTACATGGGGGTGTGTGTACTGGACTAGTGTCTCATTATATCCAACATGCGTCAATGTCCTTTGTAAAGACCCTTAACTGCATACTTCCTTGTATTAGTCTTAACTCTTAAGTTATATATTAATTTCGTGGATAAACCTACATGTACTGTAGTGTACTTCTAGTACAGGTCAAAGAATTTTATATAGGAGTATTAATATGCATAGGTTGTTCAAAAAGATCATTGGTCCACTCCAAAAAGTATTTAGATTTGTGATGCTCTTTATTTTATACACTTACATACAATTATGGGATTTCTGTTTCGGATCTGCTTTTAATGTTTATAAGCTAAGTACTATTTCCCTACTTATTGTTACTATTGCGTGGGTGTACTGCCGAAAGGTACCTAGGGAGATTAAAACAAATATTACTCGGTCAGAGCTTTCATGGTGGAAAAGCCTTTGAAGGTTTCAATACTAGAACAAGTAAAGGGAGGGGTTTGGGTGATTATGTTTTATACGAAGTTATTTCAAGTACTAGTAAAGGATTTCTGTGTCCATATAAAATGTTACGGTAGACGAATGAGGCTAAATAGGTACTAATACATGGTATTTAAGTCAACTCGACTTTTTGTTAAATGTTTTTAGTTTTCTCTCTTCCAGAGAGGCTTGTCTTCGTGTCTTTACATCAAACCGCTTACCTACAGCCTCGAGCACTGGACTAAACTCTTTTCTATTCCTTTGTATATGTAATAAGTACCATTATGTAATCCCCGCTAATAGCCCATTGATATATTTATAAGAATAACCGATCGATGGACTTTAGCTTGTAAGTACTTACTTTTCTACATAGAAGAGGTATATATCCTACCCATCGTACTCTTATTTTACCTGAAGATATTACAGGTATAAAAGTCATTGAGGATTGTTTTTGTTACAACCAGGTATTTATTTAGACATAATATCACAATAAGAAATAGGATCCACTTTTTGTCTGAAGATTACTGTAGGCACACTATGTAGGTTTCTATTTACCTACCTAAGTACACTTTGTACATTTATAATACATGAAATCCCAATTTAAGACTTTTCTGTTTCTTTTTTCTATATAAATTGTGTTTATTGTTACGCTTGTCATATATTTGAAAATCTTTTATGTACAGAAAAATAAAGAAAATAGTTGTAAATGTATGTAGTAGTAGTAAGTGCACAAATGTGTAGGGTTAGTTACCAAAACACTAAAAGCAGGATTTTCTGTATGTTGCACTGAATAAAGAATAAAAATCCACGAGCGGGACGAAGTATGAGTCTCTGTGCACTCTGTAGAAACAGTAAGTACGTATCCATTGCTACGTTTTGACCATTTCTTTGTTTAACTGTCATGAAAACTTTAGCAGGACATATTCCCACTGTTCCCCGTTGCTATTTTCCACATTTATATATATAACTATGTGTTACATATGTAATATGTTCTTTATATGTGTAATATTAGCACACAAACTTTGTAATAAAATCCTAAAAGCATTTTGTACAGAGGGAGGCTGTGTTTTTGTGGTGGTCCAGTTGTGAACAAGCGGCTACCTTGATAATAGAAACGCATAATAGTAGAATGTGGAAAAAATGTCTAGTTGTCTTGTACTTTCTTTTGGGCTGCAACTTCTGCTCTGAGCCAGCTGCTCAGCCAAGTAAAAGATTCTTGAATTGTGAATTTGCTTCATTTTCTTTTTAGTCAGAGAGACTGCAGGGATTTGCACACGTTGCATGTGCTGTTCTGAATCGAGAAATGTGTTTTAAAACATGTACAAATTGTTCCATACACACACAGCCATGTATAAACAATTTAGGTATTTGTTTCTTCATACAAATGTAGTGCGGTAGAAATCGTTTTGTGTTTTTATACTGCATGTATTTCCCAACACTTCAAACGTCTTGACATGATTTAAAAGCAACATTTCCTTTGTACAACTTCCATTCTATGAAGTATGTCTTTCGCATTCATTTTTCTATGTGTACATATATATTTGACAACCATACACGACATAATCGTGTTTTCTCAGGACTGTTGTTTGTACATGCTCTGGCACACTCCGGCTGCATACATACGACCTGTTCAATACATTCAAGAACAAAGAAATAGATTTTAATACTCCATCCCATCTAAATCAACTGGGAATTTATTATCAACCACAACAGAATGCATACCTTATTGATTTCGTCACTGTGTCAAATGCATTTTACCACGAACATCGATTTCTGCTATTTCTTATAACGAGACAGATTGTGCGGGCTTTGTATAGAAAAACATTGATTTTTATGATGAGGATCTTCTATAAGCTCCACCTGCGGTTTTATATCATTAAAAATGCAATATATAAATATACCCAGCTATATAGATATATAGCATCGCTGTACCTACATTTCACAGTGATGTTACTGTTTCCGTTACAGCGATGATATATTTAAGCTGTGTAATAAAATGTGTATTAAGCTACAGACAGTACTATATAGTACGTATATTAGTATAGTAGTATAGTAATTTTTTGTAATAGTAGCAGTTCCAGAATTTCATTTTGAGTTCAATGCAGCAAGAAACCATACAGTAAATAAATTATAATATGCCTCCGCCTGCATTTTATTCCCAGTTCGGTTCAGATTCGCACATAAAAGCCTTTCCGAAGCAATTCCTTTGTAAGGTAGCTTTTTCTCTGGGTGAAACCTTCGTAACAGGTAATGTAATGTCTATGGATTTCTATAGAGACACACAGAGAGTGAGGTGAGAAAGTATACTTTCAGATTCACTTGACTTTATACTATACGGTACTATTTGTTCAGAAAATAAGAAAATGACTACTGGTACATGAACCGGTGGTGTACGCGTTTCTTACGGTGTTTTAAATTCAGGTCGACTTTTAACCTCTGTCCTCGTAAGTGTAAGTTAGAGAGAAAGCTGCCAACACGAATACTTTATATGATGTAGCAGGCGAAGAAGTGACCTTACAAAGTAAATTGCATCTAATGCCGCACGTTCCAAATATAATCTTTATATAAGTGAGGCTTATCTTGTAGTAGTTTGTAGTTGTGCCTATATGTACATGCATTAGTAAATGTATGAAGTATATAATGCGTCTGTCTGTATGTAAGGGTAAATGCATCCTATTTCCTTTGATATATCGTCATGTAGTAGTTAAGTAGTTCGTTCAAATGCCAAAATGTTATATTATTTCGTGTTCCTGAATGCAGAATTCAATAGAAACGTGTTTAGGTCAACGGGAGCTATGTAAATATCTGACAAAGCAAAGTCTCCGCACATACAAGCACATAAACATAAAACAATTAACATTAGAAACACATCGAGGTATACATATAAGGCATAGAGTGCATATTGTGGTGTGATTTAGTGCGGTAAGTCTTTTTCATACTTATCCAATGCTATGTGCAAATGTCAATTAAGATACAACGCTCTGATAATTTGATTTCTCGGTGCTCTTTACCGCTTTCAAAATTCAATCATTAGTTGACCTACATAGAAAACTTCCTATAGAAAATATAAATATATCGCTCAATCGATTTTCCCCTAACGTGCTATACACTCTCTCTCCACCTCTAATAATCATAACTTGCGATTCTGCTGCAAGAAACACAAGCAGCAGTTTCCAACAACAAGCAATTCGAACAGGGATATTATTCTGCTTGTATATATAGTAAAACACAAACCAGTGGTTATGTTCTAACTACGTAAAATATTAAGGTAGGTAGTGCACCTTGAGCTGGAAGTCAAATCTGGGTCCAACCTTCAGACACGTCAAATTTATATGGCACGACACTTGATGAATAAATATAGACACAACCAACATTATATAACACATTTATACAAACTAATACTATATTCCAACATTCCCCTATATATATATTGTATACAAAGGTGAAAACCTTTCCAATTCCAAGAAACTCACAGAGAATTTACCTATAGTGTAGAGAAATGTATTTGTTGGTGGAAGTAGCAGTAGTGGAGAAACACATAAATACTTTAAATACACAAGAGCCAAGCGCACAATGCCAAATGATTTCAATGAAGTTGTACGAACAATCTCTAAACAAGAACACTTGAACTAAACCACACAATTTTGAGTGGTTCATGTTTTCCATTAATGATTATGTCTGTTTCGAGAACTTACAGTTCGGCTTTCCATTTGACTTTGACTTGTTTCTTGTTTGTGACACAGTGCTGTTACAATTGACTGTCAGATTAAACTGTTATTAGATAACAGGTCTAATTTCAAGATAAATTCCGTATATAATTTAGTGATGCGGTACAGGATGCCTTACCCGCCTCCCTCTATATGGCTTAACAATTTCGGTAATCTTTGATTTCCTCCTTGAGTAGTTAGCAAAGCGCCTCCAGAACTGCAATTACCAAGTATATACCTAAAACACAAAGCATTATCCGCACATATACATAATTGCACTAATTATTAACGAAGCCGAATGCACATACTAGTACTACAGACGGAACACCTAGAGGTAATAACTCTTGTCTAAACAATAACCGGACCAAAAGAAAGAAAGAAACGAGGCATGAGGCATGTTGACCGACAATAATAATTACAATTCAATGCAAATGCATTGTACAATGCAATCAAGGTGCATATATACCTATACTACCCACATAGGCCATAGGCCTATGCCTATACCTATATAAAAGCTTAACTAGCTCGTTTGGTACTTAGATTATTGCAATGCATGGTAATTTCTCGTACATAATTAACTAAGCGACAAACAAGATGAAAACATGTACTTTCATTTTTGTTTGCACGTCCACACTCCTCCTGAACACATACACACACACGTATCATTATTTTAGTGGTGGTGGTTGTAATTTTACAAGTATAGCATGCTTGTTAGCTAATAGCTTGAAGAACCATGTGATGATGATGGTGATGCTCCTTGTAATAAAGCCAATCTGAACATAAAGCTATTTTACTTCTTTACTATGAGCTATTAACCACGAACATAAAATGTTACAGGAAAACACACCAGGAAAATATACGAGACAAGTCACAAACTCGTCTCATCTTCATTTCGAGAGGGCTCTATTATACATTACACGCTGTAGCACTTAAATACCACCACTACGTATGTATAATGTATAATAAGACCGGTCTGATAACATTCCTCAATGTACCCGACTTATACAGATGCCTTATTGTACATATAGGTAGTAGGGTAATGCATAAGGATAAGGAATAAGTATGTAATCGTTAAAAAAATTCTTTTCCTTCTCATCTCACTTTGCTCCGTGTCCTCCAGCTGTATACTCATACAATTAGGAAATCCATTATTATTCCAAACTCAATAATGCTAAACTACTTATGCATTTAGCGTATTTAGGAGAGAACGATGTTCTGTGCGTAGATTGTTTTACGATTTTATGAAGGGAAGCCTTTTCATTGCATTGTGTATATATATAATGCATAAGTACATGTGTCTCTGAAGGCTTCCTTTCCCTTGGCTCAATTAAATACGAGAAGGAGACTCTCTCTCTCTCCCTGAAGAATGACTTGAGATAACCAACGATAAGTTTACATTATATTAAAGAAAGGAGAGATAGAATGTATTATTCTTGAAGTATTATGGCAGGATGATCTGACCAAAGGGATTAATATACAGACAAGCTCTATATACGACTAGTACTACTTAACTTACACTTTACGACGTTCCATTCAGTTGGCTTTGTTATTATTATTATCATTCAGGAGACGGGATGGCGAGATGTGTGATTAAACATGTACACTTTACTTTCATTATAATATACAGGGAGAGAGGATGAGAGGAAATATACAGACTTACTAAATAATTCGTTGATATTAGTATCACGGTGTAAGGTTTTACGCTAAGTATTGCATGACAGGTACAATGCACGTGTGAATTTGAAGATAGGTCTTTGTTAGTTTGCTTTTTAGACATGAAGAACAATAAATTCATATTAAAGCGATAGAGACAGACGCACAATGCCAGAGAGAGACTTGTGCATATGGGTCATTCAAGTAGTAATGTAATAAAAAGATAAGATTACACTTTACCTTGTGTGTTTTGTTTAGCAAAAGAGTTTTCGTTACATTAAACAAGTTATTGTGTTATTTTTCCAGGAACTACTTAACTCTAAGCAACCGTAAGAGTTAGCTTTACAAGTTTTATTGTGTGCTCAAGTATTCTAGGAAGAAATAAAATGCGTCATTCAATTGACATACATATAATCCAGCGTGTTTACGGTTGAAGAACCTTAAAATGTGTACAAGTACACCTGCAATTAGTAAGAAAGGCATATATACTTAGTTATGTTGATTACAAATTATATAACGAGGAATATTGTTACGTGTAAGTAGAGAACATTCACATACATCATTGTACAAGTAGTACACAATGCTTCGTTTTAACATGAATAGTAATTTCCTGGTGAAATCATGTCCTTTATTTACTTCGCATAATATAAGATAAGGCTTCTGTTTAGCCATGTTGAATAAAATCGAGAATTACTACTTGTTTGTAATTTTCTACTGTATAATAATAATAATAACTGTTAAGGTTTCTGCAAGAAGGACATTCGAGAATGTTTATAAATGCAGAACGCATATCCCAAACTGTCCACGTCAGAATTACCTATGCTGCTATAGTAGGTACATTTTGTTTGTTTACATTTTAACCATTATGTGTAAGTTTGCAGTATTAGGTACTATTGGCATATGGCTAGACATGTTGTCCTTAGATTTGAGAATTGTATTGAAATCGCCGTAAACACAGCCATTGTATTATTTTTTGTAATAACAACAACGTATAACAACATAAAGGAATAATAACTCATCGGTTTCGTGAAGAAAAGAGCTGTACATTGCATGTTTCATGTTTGTCTGTAATTTTGGCCTTTTTGTCAGTAATCGCTCCTGTGCGTAAGTAAATGTACACTTTGTACTACATAAACTGTACACATATATTTACGAAACAAGTCAAGGCTCCTATTTACAGTTTGCATGTTAATATTTCTATAGGTATAAGAAATCTTTATATATCTATATAAACCATACGCATATACTTATAGTATATACACAGGCAGAGTAGTCTAGTTGTATATAGGAAGTATTTAGTGGTAGTGGTAGTTTCCCTCATTGTTATAGATTAGGTATACGAAATCCCATGCACATAGCTGTTAACTGTATAAGTACCATACATAGTTCGGCATTTTAATTTTTTATTGGTTGAATGTTCACTTTCAACTAGTCTGACACATGACTAGATTACTATTGTTGGCTGAAAGTGTATAAATGTGATTGTCGCCTGTTTTTAGTGGTTCCCATGTCCTTTACAGGGTATAATCCATTTATATACGTTTTACTATGTGAGTAAAAAGGTGGAATAGTTTCAGTGTGGTTTAATACATGGGCTGCACACCTTCCTATATGGCTGTGTGACTGTAGCTCTGTTGATTTCATGTCGTGTGCTCAGTTGATTACAAATAGGGAGGGCTTGAAGATATACGAATATTTAATACACATGCTTTTTGTACCTCTCTCTCTCTCTATTTATCTGTTAGAGGTATATGGTCGTGGTGTGGTTGTGTTTTCGGAGTATATTTTGTGCTTGTAGCGTCAATAGAGTGATTTTGACAAACGGTAGTAGTGGAACAATATGGGTGACCGTGTGAAGTGAATTTGTGGTGATAAAGTGAATGTCGCGAGCAGGAATTTAACCCGGGTGAATATTTCACTCTGGGGCACGTACTACATCCGTGTGGTGCAATATTCCAGTAGAGAAAGCTACTACTATGGCTCCTGCTACGTAAATGTACAAGTAGAACACATACCTCTCTCTAGGTACACATACATAGCAAGGAAAACTCGCACTTACAATAACTGCTGGAGTTTTGCTTTATATTTTGCTGTCTGTGTATGTAGTCGTGTGCATGTCATAGTTTCTGTAGTCTGTCGGCATGTATGTGTGTAATAATATATTATTCTCCCTTCCAATATCTCTTCCTTCATACTTTCCTGTCGTACATGCTCAAGAAATATATTCCGTAGCCTTTCCTTCCGCCTTACACTCTAAACGTCCAAAAAGCCTTGAACTGAAAATGCACCTTACATGTATATTAGTATTTCACAGTTTAACTTCTTCATTGCATAAACCACTTAGGTACACATACATCTATACCTTATATAACTCAAATATATATTTTATACCTATATAGACAATACATACAAAGCTCTCTGAATTACTTCTGCGTATATCTGTAAAGATTTTATACGAACGTATACGTATTATATATAGTAGGGCAATGTGTTGTGTTTTTTATGAAGGTGCAGATACCTAACATATAGGTATATGCATATACTAAATCATCGTATTTATAGAGTAAGGTATACGGGTTATAATTCCGTATCATTCAAAACGTATATGGTGTTTGTGTAGTTGAAAATAAAGGAAAGAAGAGAGTGAGGATATTACATATGAAAGTAGTATGAAAGGAGATTGAGTTACCGTAACGGTTGTTATGTATGAATGAATATAAGGTGTCTTATCCTCTTCCGTCGGTCTGCTGTGTCCTTAGAGACGTTACAGTGAAAAATTTACTTTTTACGTGGACCGAGGCTGACAGCTCAGAGGGCAAGCAGAAAGCACTCTCTCTCTCTGGCTCATGTGAACTCGTGTAATATACTGCTAATAATATATCTTCACATTTTACAACACAAACTTGAAGTAAAACTCGATATTACATCCATGACTATCCAAATATTGCACATAACATAATACAACTATATTATAGTATCTATATATAGATATAAATGCATATATAATACCTATATATATATAATACCTACCTAAGCGAATAAAATTCTCCGAATACACAAAACAAGCTTTTACTATATAGATTGTGTTAGTGTTCTCTCGCATTTGAAACAAGATGTAACTAAAATAATATGTGAAAAATACATTTTGCTAAACAAGTTGAAGCGTTGTCTTTCAGAAAATTCTTCGTATCTTTGCGTGTAGCATCAAACTTTTATATTAGGAAGCTCGCCCTTGACGTGACTTGTCAAATTTACCTAAGCAAGTTGTCATATAATATAACTTAGGACTTCGTCTTTGCCTATGTAACAACTATTATCTGCTATCTACATTGAAAATACCCCGTTTTGTGTCATACTATATTTTACCTCGATTTCCCGTAATAAGTAACCGGGACAAGCTGGTTTACTTTGAGCGTGTATTTCTACTCGGTCTACTACTATAGGTACTTAGCATTGTAAACAGAGCGTGTGGACTGTTTGATGCCTTTACTAATAGTTTTATGCTAAAACTACCTATGCATCTTTCTGACTTGGGTTTTGGTGTTGCGGGTGTTTGCGGTGGTGTCTGGTTTATTTATTGTCAGTGCATTACGAGTATATTCATTGTACAGTATTGAATTTCACGCGTGGCAAATGGCTCACTTTATTTCTCGTTGTACAACGTAGTTTTTACCTTTATGCGTTGTATGATGTGCATGTTTTATATTTATTTCCACACACAGAGAGAGAGAGAGAGAATGTAAAGAGGTAGCTGTCAAGTTCTATAAAAGACAGTGAGATGGATAATATTGTATTCCATTCACTTAGCATCGGTAGGTGCATGATGTTATGACTCCTGGAGAAATCTACTAGACAAATATACAGGGATGACTACACCCTCCGCATGTAGTTTGTGTATTGTTGGGTTTTACTTTACTATTCTACTGGAAAAAGGCAATTTTAGTGTTGGGCACTAAAAGTCATGGATATAATATGTTCATTGTGTGTAGTAGAGGCTATGTATGTCGTGTATAAAGGTAATCGTATTTTAATGTTCGTATTTGCGTGTCCTTTCTGCATCTAAGTATGCATTATGTGGAAAAACTTGCCTCGAGTTCTGTCTTTCGCCAGAACTAAATGGATTGGCATTATTCGGAGCAAACGAAAGGAAAACCCACAAATAAAACTGATGTGCCTATACACAAAACTCAGGCTAAACCATCACATACGCTTTAACTTTCTTTGATCGTTCACAGTTTAACGGCTCTTTTCCCTTTCCTCACTCCAATGCACTCATTGCGTTATATTTCCATGTACCATCATCATCCTAAATTCTAAAATGTCAACTTAACCTTATAGTGCTCTGTATATTTTTATTTTGCACTACAGTCTGTATAAAATTGTAGCTACACTTGTTTTTAGCCGGTGAAGTAAAATAATATCATAAAAATGTTACCTCCACGTACAAAACGAAAATAAGACATACTAATTCAAATAAACCTGAAATATTTGTATAGGGATATAATTTTTTGAATTATTTCCTGACACATGTCGTATAAATGCTGGAGTACCTAGAGTATTAATTACTACAATCGAATTCAAAGGCATTTACGTCTTTATGGGAAATGTGAACGAATAAAAATGAATTGGTTTTATAAGCACTTGCTTTTATACAAAGCCATTATTTATGCCTATATATCCACAAGGTGATATAACTGATAGTAATGCCAAAATATTAGGTCAGATTCTCTTTGAAGATTTTTAGATTACGAATTGAATGCGTTTTAATTGAATTGGATCAACCTAGGTACGTTCTCTGTGTACTTTCAATTCAAAGGATCACTCAAATCCCATTTGGATTGACTGACTTGTTGAACAGAAGACAATAATGTGATATGCCGTCAGTTACTTCCAATAAGCCTGTTAGCTAAATAAGATACAAATAGATCTGAGCTGAGTACCCAGCACCTGGACAATGGAATTCATTTGCTTTGAAATTAGTTCCCGAAAACTGACAGCATTGAGTGAGTTGCCTTGTGCGATTTGCGCTTACGTAAATTAACTTTGATACCTTCACACTGATGAATCCTCTTTCTATTTTACACATCCCACTTCACAAGAACAAAGACAACTCCAGTGGACTTGCATTTGACAGACGTAAAATTTTTATAGCAAATACTAATCTGTGATGTTCCAATTCTGTGATTTGCTTTTCCCAGAAAGATTCAATAAAAGCGCATCAAGATAAAAGACTAAAACATGAAGTTGAACATTCGTAGAATTCCTGCAATTGAAATTTTGTGCACAGCCTCAGGGTGACAGTTGATTTGGGAAACAGATGAGCTTGATTACTTATATTTTTAAATAATATTGCCAGGTCTGGTTGCGAAAGGCGATATTTTTTGAAAAAGTGGACCGTAAAGAATAAAGAATCTGACAGAGAATTATTTTTCGTTATATACATATTGTGCTGGTATAATTTTAATGCAAGAAAAATAGACGAATCTTTTATAACACAGTAAATTGTTACTTTAGATTGAATAGCTAAGTGAGACTTGCAATGTTAAACAGAATCGTTTAAGAATGGTTTCGTGGAAGAAGATGGATAAACGGTCAAGGATCATGGGTGTCAGTTGTGTGTAATGACTTTTTGTTTGTACCAGTTATTACTACCTGCTGCTATAATAATACTAACCCCATGCTACTATACCTATACACCTATGCATGCAACAAGATTTGTATGGGTCACCCACAATCTTTAAGTAAATCATTTTTTTGGGTTTACTTGGACTTTAGTAATTCAGTATCATGCCATCTTTACATTCAGGATTCGTTTATGAATTGCAGTGCAATTTTTCTTAAGCTCTTAAACACGCTTCAAGGTTTTTGCTGAGAGAACTGTGGAAATTGAATAAACTCTTGCATGCAACTCTTGGCTTTTTATCCTGAATTATTTCGCTGCGGTTCATAAGGCAGAAAAATTAATTATTTCTTCAAAGTAAGTAAAGGGATAATCATAAATGGATATGTCGGAGGATAAAATAAAATATTATTCCCAAAAGAATGTTTCCTTCTACCCAACGACGATGTACCTAAGTGTACAGTACAATTCCGTGTCTACTGTCTATACGATATGAGGCGACGTATGTGTTTGTAATGCATTTTACCAAATAATTACACTTGAGAAAGAAAAGTATTTCTAACAATTTTAAATCCAATTTATAGAAATTCCAGAATACAAAATATACGTAGTTTACTTTTTATTACAGATAGTTTTACAAAAGGTTAATCAAAAATATAAAATTAACACAAAACAAAAAATGAATTTCTGTTGATCGTGTCGTATGTACCTTTATTAAGGCGTTAAATCAGAATTCCCATGTAAGCTAACAAAGTGCGTTACGTGTATCGAGACAGTCACACTCAAACGACACTTCAGACATGACGATATGACAAAGTGACAATGAAAACTCTTTACGAAAGTGATCGAGTGAGTGAGTGAGTGACGCTACAATTTTGTAAATTGCGTTTTGCGTGCAATGCAATGTGTGAGTGGGTTACGTCCATTTTAAAGATATATCATGTATGTCTGCATGTACAAATAATATGTTGGTGTTGGTGTAGTTGATCCGTGGCAATTACTCCTTAAGTGTGTCTCTCACACGTACGTAACCCATTTCGCTCTTACACGTAGGTAAATACTAACCACGATTTTACAGCGAAAACACATTAAGCAAAATTTAATTTCTTCTGTCTGTCTGTATAAATTCAAGGTAAAAAATTTAATTGCTTTTATATTATAAGGTTGAGTTGAATTTTCCTATACAAAAACAGATTACAGATTTACATAACATAAAGATTTAATCTTAGTACGAAGACCGGTTACATTTTTGAAATCGTCCAAGTCGGCAAAACAAGGATTCTTAAGATTCCTGCTGTGTCCTTTTGCATTTATTTTATGCAAAATGTGCAAACAATGAAGAGAGTCAATGTATGTTGTCTATACAAATGAGCAAATAACAAATTGATCAATCCATACGGACGGGTATACTGTGTTGGTGTCGTCGTGTGAATATAAGAACAAGCAAAACAAAGCTATTATGAAAGTGTGGTGTGTGAAGGCAGAGGAAGCAATGCACTGAAGAATGCAGAAGGGGATTTACGGAGTAAACAGTTGCATAGTAGATAGATTGGGTTGTACCTGACAAGGAAAAGGCGAGGAAACTATAAAGAAAATGAGTCACTTAGGGATTTCCAACCCTCCCAGTTGGATTTATACTACTTCGAACAAATACTAAACCTAACCATGTTCACTTTTTCATTCCTTCTATTGATTATCGTCAAGTGCTTCGACGTTCAAGCACTTGTACTACACAACTCTTCCAAGTCACCGTTAATGTTTATATTCTATTGTTTTCAATTAAATCCTTCTACATGCATACTAATACAATGCACGACAAATCATACCGTTGATAAAATCTTTTCTTGCTCCATACTCAAACGTACACTCTTGAGTCTTGAGTTACAGTGACAAGACTTAAAAGAAAAATGGACTTTATAGCACTGACAAATTACTCGGAGAAATAAAATTGGAACCTTTACCTATTTTTTTTGAAAATAAATAATGCAATTCATTTATTTTTTAAAAAGTGCGTTTAGATGTTCAAAACATTTTTAACACCAGCATTTTGCACCGAGTTACCTATTTATTGTCAGTATTGAATAAAAATTGCAATTCATTTATTTTTTAAAAAGTGCGTTTAGATGTACAAAACATTTCTAGCACGAGCATAATTTATTTAATTGAGTTACCTATTTAATGTCAATATTGAATAAAAATTGCAATTCATTTATTTTTTAAAAAGTGCGTTTAGATGTTCAAAACATTTCTAGCAGCAAAATCTTTGCGAAAATCTCAATCATTTCGTCATTAGCAAAAAAGCGCTTTTGCAAGGAAAACATATATAGCAACTTACACGTGCACTTGTTAAGTTAGCCTTAATTCTCTGTACGAGATTTGTCGAATGAAAATTGTAGATAATTGTGGATTCATTGCAATTCTTTGGTTGTGTGTTTGTTTTGTTTGTATATACTTGTGTTCTTTTGCCATAGAAAAGTTTTGGGTGGTTGCGTTGTATTTTTTCTCGTATAGACTGGGACTGCTATGGCATGCGCTATTGTTGTTTGTAATGCCGTTGGGAGAGAGGAAGTCAAAGGTGAAGCAATTTCAACAAAAGCCACAGGAAGATTCGAATAAGAGAAAATGATGTACAAAACAGACAGACAATGCCGTGAAATGAGTGGACCTGCAGTGGGAGACGAAGACGAAGCCTTTCTTTTCATTCACTCTCTTGTTCACATGCACATTCATTAGCCGGGAGATTAAGTGGGATAGCTCCAGGTCTATATTTTGGCTCATTTAGTATTCCAACAACGTTAGCGTATATCACATTAGTAGTGAGCTGTTCAGCTTTCTTCTTCCTTCCCTTGTCTCATGTCTCTCTCTCTTTTTCTCATCTCTCTACCTTTTCTGTCTGTGCCTTGTATACGTACCATGTACTGCATTCTCTGCTGTACGTATCTATCTACTCGCAACAACACACACACGTTTGATAACATCACTACAGTCATCTTCTGTAGAAATATGCCTATTGGTTTCATCTTTACAGATAGGAATCTCTATATACCCTATAATATTGATGATACATATATTCTATACTACTGTGTTGTATATATGGTAAATGTACAGATATTTGTTACACTACTACTACTACTGAACACGTATTGTCGGTGTGCTCTCTTATTATCTACACACGTTAGTTCTTTGTACGTCTCAGTTTTGCCTGAAGCCTTTCTGTATGGACCATCAGGACTTGCTCGATCTCTATGCATTTCCCTCTCTTTTTTTCTTCTCTTCATGGAATTTTTTTCCATGAGATTGTGTTTCCAGTGGCATTTTTCTCGTTTCTTTTTGTCAGAATGATCCAAAGTTACTTATTTTGGTTTCAGAGTCAAAACCATTCAAACTGCTGGTTTATTGTACCTTTGCTCATTGTTTATAGCAACATTTACATCCAAACAGCTTTGTTGTATCTAAATATTGTCAATACCTGTAGATGCTATAGCTACTTTTCTCTACTATTTAAACTACATCACCATGCTGAGCTGTTGTATTTGTTAAGGAATTCTGTCAGGTCTTTAGTAAGTAAGAGAATTCTTAGGAAAAGTGAAATGAGTAACTACACAATAAAAAGTGATGTTCTTTTTTTGCAGCCACAGTATTAGTTTCGTGTTTTATAGGTATCTATATAATATAGTCATTTACACTGTCATAGTTAACTACATATATAGTTTTACCCAATAGGCATCTTATTAGTATTGTTCGCATTATCTGACCACATGGCCTAAATTACCTGAAATTGCCAACGCAAATTGGACAGCTCTCCACAGTCATTTAACAAATGCTCTAAGCTAATAAATTTGTTCGTCATTACTCATTGCATTTACAGATAAACGAATTATTCATCAAACAAAAAATTTGATGTTGATCACCACGAATTGACCTATCACGTCTTTTAATGCATTTCTGGCAATAATCAATTATACAAGTAAAGCACTATTAGGTCTATCAGCGGCAAATAATGTATATGTATGCACAAAGTGTATAAAAAGCTCTGGACGATTATGTAGGTAAATTAAATCTGTTTTCAATAATTGTTGGCTCTTAATTGTAATTGGACCTATCTATGGCAGTACTTGATCATTTTTGCTTACAGTCCGAGCCTATTAATTTAAAGGGGCTATAATAAAAAATGAAATTATGTTAAAGGAAGGAGAGGATGTGTGTACGCATAATAAATGGCCACAGCTAAGTGAGTTCAGGTTTGCCTCGGAGATGTTAACTGAAAATTTCTCTGTTGGCAACGTCGGGCAGGAAAGTTGGAAGAAATAATGGCTACGTAGGAAAACATTAGTTCACGCCATTGTACTGGTTTGTAGATTCATGAAGAGATAAAACAGCATTTGAATCTTCCCTTTGCAATATCACTAGTATCACGTATAACGAGCTGTAATAAGTAATAGCCAGGATTTGCGTACTCAACTCTGTTCTCCCATGCCCGTGTTGGTTATGAACGTGTGTCTAGGTCTACTTCAGCTTGTACTCTCTCAGATATATTCATTAAGGCAAATGGAAATGTTTGGACTCACATAGAGAGAGAGAGGATCCCTTGTATATAGCCCTTGTCACTTTTGTACAATATTATTTTATGCTTACTATAGCTACTATAGCATAATGTATGCATTGGTGTAATGTAACTATCTATGCATATTAGATTATGTGTGTACGATGTAATTTATAATGTATGCTTTCTTTACGTACGACTTAATTATTTCCAAATTACGACTATCCTTTTTGTTATGATGGTAGTAGCATGAACATGAAAAGTTTCTCATCACCCGCAACTTCTGCTTTCAAAACTATAAATTTTAAATTGCATCTATATTGTAGTATTTAGCCTACATAGCTTGTAGTTTACATATAACATGTAATAATGGTTGCTCTTTTAGGTATTTAAATAGGTTTGGTGTATTTAGGTATGTACATTCTACATACATTTCTTTGTTGAGTGCGCTATATACTAATAATCGCTGGGCATACTATAATGTTTTTACACGTAATTGTGTGTACCTACTACGTTTTAGACGAGTGTACATGTAAAATGAATGTTAAACAGGAAAATAAGTATAGGAGAAGGAATTAGGGACTAGGAAGATGGCAAAGTATATAGTCATAATGTGTATAATTGAACGAAATGTCTTGGTCCTTAACGAGTTCTTCTCTTTGTCTTTTATTGTTAGTTAAAAAGCAAAAAGAAGCTTGGCCAACAATCTAAAAGCCCTTTGCGTTTAGAACAGAAGTGTATATGTATAAGCTATGAAAGAGAGATAAAAAGTAAATGAGAATACACAAAGCAATGATAATTCTTTTCCGGTTTTTATGAATGCGGTTATGTGAGCAGCAATTTTCTGTGTTGAAAATGGAGCAGAGAATAATCAACTTAATGTTAGCGAGTCAGGCATGCATATTGCTATTGGTAAATTGTTATAGAACAAAATCCTGATGTATAATGTTTCAGTCTAATGTAGTCTCTTCTGTACAACCAGGGAATATATACGGACAGTTTACTATAAAATACATACACTGAAATATACAAGGAGGAGTATACCACGTATATACTTGTATCTGTCTTTCTCTCATGAGTTTTTTAAAGCTACGCTTTCCGTGATGTTATTTTAGTTGAGGAAGGGCCTTAAGCGACAAAGTTACTCTTATTATTACTACGCTCTCTCTCTCTCTCTCTTTCATTCCTTTCTATCTGCATAGAAGCTTTGCACATATTACAAAATATCCCTTTCGCGCCTACAGCTTAATAAACTTTAACTTATATAACGCTATAATTATTTAGGTAGATACTAGATATGTAAAAGTAGGTATGATATATTCAACTACTTATATATAGGTATATACATTTCAAAGACTCAGCTGTACCTTTAAATCTTTTATAACTTTGTCAGATATATTTTGGTATGGGTAGGTATATATTTAGTTGTATGATTTTTAAATGTGATTCTGAATGAAGCCGCGCTGTGTGATGTGACTTTGCTTATGGTTTCACTCACAGTTCACAATATCAAAACATACATAGCACCACCAAAGATACTTTCATCGCAAAGACTAACAAAACTGCTTTGTTGCCTATGGCTAGCTTTATTTCGTGCATTGGTTTTCAGATGAACGAATAACAATGGAAAATTTAGTTTCAGCACAGAAATGATTGCAGGAGAAATATAAAAAGTACTATACAGTTTGGACTGCAGTTGACCAAATGATATTTATTTCAGGTTCACAATCTAAGTAAATGTACTATTATTGTACATGCATACTAGAATGCAGGCCTACATGCTATTTGGGTAAAAAGCTTGGAAAATTTTGCGTCAACGTTGAGTGGTCAAATGACTAAAGGATTACACAAGTACCTACTTATACTTTACTCCTGGAATCTGGAATATTTATATGCATGCTTTACATTACTGATTTAATTACTAGACTATTTATTGTACTACTACCTGCATTATATACAAATAATTAAAATTCTCCTTGCAGAGTTATACAACAATTTTTACTATGAGATGAATTGTATGGCTGTATGTGTACCACAACGTGTACCTAAGTACCTGGGTTGATTTTATACGTAAAAGTTTAAAAGCACAGTGACTAACTAAAACTAAGAGAGAACTCCCTGCGGCTCTTAGAGATCTGACACACTCATATTTGTATAAGTCTGTAATGTAATTGCTAAAAATTGTAATATTATTGTGGTTTCATAATAAAATATAAGTATAGGTACTGCATTGTAATAAGTACCTAAAATGTTGCATTTCAAATACACATGTGCTCATTTGAGTGTAAAGTCCAATAAAAAATTTACATTAGGTTTTATACACCGTTTCCAGCTTCCAGGAAAATCTGGTAAAACTAAAACCCGCAGTGTGGACTAAAGTAAAGTCTAACGTGGTACATTGCGTATTATGACTGCGTATTTTGCACATGACTACCAAAAGGTGTACATTTCCACAGAAGTGAAACACTGGAGGTCACGTTAACGAAATCGGAGGTTTAATTTTATAAGTATACATTTGGCTGGAGGTATGGTAAATGGCATATGTACCACGTTGAGCATGGCCCAGTTTATAAGCCATGACAAAATATTACTTTCATAACGTTCGTTCGTTTGTGTATGTAGATTACCAAGTAAAAAGAGATGCCTTTGCTACGCACACACAGAATGGCGTATCTCATTTAAGAAGAATCAGCGTAATACAATGTAATAGTAGTACAATTGCTCTGGGAACAAAAAAGTAGGCAAGAGAGATAATTAAATCCATGTTTAATTAAAACTTCAGCAGGACGACTAAAGGCAACTTCTTCCACCATATATAGGTACTATAACCATACTTCCTATACACATACACATCTATATACTTTACATCTATATAAATGTATATCTTGTGTAAATATATATACAGTAACATATAATACAGAAAACAGTAGTCTGATTCTTTGTCACAGTGTGACTTTGTGACTGCGAATTTAATAGAGGAGCGACATGTATAGGAAAGTCAGAATTTAAACAAGACATTAAGCACAGGGCTCTTTATAATTATAGAATAGTGGCACGTACACATGTAATAGTGCAGGATAAACTTGTAAATGCCTTCTGTGTGTGCCTATATGCTACTTTGTATGTAGACTAAGAAATGGAAACAGAAATTAACAAGTATGAGTGTGCATGTCTCTCCAGGGTTAATGTTACTGCAGTCAATCGGAATTTTGTCTGGAGGTATTCTTACGTGATGCATTCCTATATACCTACTATTTCATATATAAAGACTCCTGGCAATTTACCGTGAATTATTCAAGTTAATTTTGTATTATGTACATTATATCTTTCTACACGAATTTTACAACGTAGAGAGCATGCAGTTACCAACAAAAGTAAATTATGTACATTTGACTAATTACATTATCGAAAGCTTGGCAAGCTTCAGGTACATAATCTACTACTACTAAGTAACTAAGATAATACACGTCTACTATTCTATCCTATGGAAATCGAGTAGTAGTACTATCCATTTAAATTAATACACGTATAGATATAAAGCCCAGAGAAGTATCTGCGTGTTCTTTCCATACTGCATTTTCTCAATTCGTGTTAAGTGACAATTTCAGGACTCGTGTGACAAAAAGAGATAAACTAAAAGCGTGCAATGAAGGCAAGGCGATGAATATATTTATTTCTGGAATGTTTCCAAAGTCCAAGTGCTCAAGGTGCCTCTGCTGTAGTAGATATATACACACTACCTGAGAGAGAGAGAGAGAGTTACAACTAGAGATCCGTGTATTTGCTATGGGTGCTAGTATATTACAAATACAAGCTCCTTCTCTCATTCTCTGCAGTAAATACAAGTTTGGGAGATTACGCCTAGTGCCTTGCCTGATGTTAGTTATAGTTTCAGTTCTTGCATGCATTAACATTACCTCTCTGTGCTCTGTCGTCTCCTCTTCAGCCTTCCTTCCTCTCCAAATGCCAACCGAGGTAAAATGCATGGTCAACAGTTTATTTTACGACATGGAGTGTGTACTAGATCTAATAGATGTGCATGTTGCATTTCTCAACGAAAACTTACGGCCCTCCAATGCAGACAGAGAATTATGTGGTTTGCCTTATATAATACACCTTATATAACCGTCACCACACCGCTTTCGGATATGAGAACCTTAACATTTACTGCATGTATATATGTGTAGTACCTATATATATAAGTTCAAGTAAATGTATGTATAACAGTTCTGTAGTAATATATTACGGTTTAGTAAACCTCCCGTAATAATATGGGTTATGGGTAGGTTGGTGAAGTAAGAGCGAGAGTGAAATGTAAGTACGGAGAGATAATGTTATGTGAAAGATGAACTGCGTGGAACATTCATTCATACTTCGTTTTCCTACGTTTTCATCTCAAGTTCACTCCCGCAGTCTCCTTTACCATTTTACTTCGTTTTACAGTTTCTCCATATATATACACTCAAATAATGTTACAGCATGGAGTAGGAGGATCCCGGTGAACGGGTAGAAGCATAAGGTATATAAAGACCGCAGTGTATTATAAGCATAAAGTTTTCACAGCATCCATACATATCTGTAGTAATGTCTTGCGTAATGCCATGGTATGACGAAAGGATGTAAAATCTACCTAGATAAACAACAGGAGAGGTATAATATTTCAACTCCATTTCGGAATGTGTACACAGGTACATGGGCATATTATTTAAATAAGGTTTAGGTCACATTAAGGTGATGAAACACACAGTAAATAAAATACCTTCACAGTAGGCAAGGCCCTAGACTGTATATAGGTACAGCAAATATAAATGCAACTTTATTGGCTAATCGTAGAATAAATACCTATACTACCTCTAGCAATTTTCAACAAATATTAATTACAGTACCATCCTACCTGTAGTTACCAATGGTAAAGTAAATCCGGGTAGATATGTAAAAAATTAGCGACAGCAGTGTGCTACATCTCTTTTTTGTCCACAGTAAACTGAAACGTAAAAATTGTGAGTAAACTACCAAAGTAGTGTTGTAAAAAGAAATTCTGTGTTTTCCAGAAGAAAAGCCGAAGATTCTGAGTGAGTATAGGAAGAAAAGTAGATAAAAATTTTGAAAGTTATTGTTGTAACGGAGAAGATTGCTTTAGTCTTTTGTATACGGCATGGAATGCTGTGTTTGTAAAAAGATCTTGCAATTTATACGGTATTACATTTGCATAATACCTACTACCACGCTTTTACATACAATAGAATTCTGTTGTGGTTTTACGTAGTGAGAATATGTCGTGCTTATTTTTGACGATGTTAACAATCTCCTGCTCCTGCTACACACTGAGAATTTACAAAATAGAAGGCTACACGCGTAAATACAACATGAAGTTTGAATGAAGCCTGCATGGTGAGCGTGGAAAAAGACAATAATGATAGGACTCTCTCTCTCTGTGCGTACACGTAATATGGGTATTGCTTTCAAGATGTGTTTCGTATCTGTATGTCATAAAGTGTCGTGTATATTTTGTGTGAGATGTTTTCAGCGGAGCTTTTGTCTAATGGTACTGTCACTGTCTCTGTGTATTCTCGTACAAGTCGTACATTGGAGCTTAAGACAGCTTAGCATTTCTGTTCGTTCAGCGTTTAATGTAGTTCTACGACTACAAGAAGGACGGGTATGTATAAAAGGTACTTGACTCTTTTGGTTTTGGCTTGGCTATCTTACAAGAAGTAAAATAAGAGTGTGTTTTACTAGAAGTAGACAAAAGAGAGTAATGAGATGCAATGGTTTGGCTTGCCTTTCCCGTTTCTCCTATCGTCTGCCCCTGTGTCTGTCTCTGTCTATGTGCAGAAGTATATACTAAAACATACGGAATTACACATACAGAATATGAAATGAAAGCTGGAGAATTGTGGAAATGAGCATGGAACATTTTGCATGGTAATGGCCTTAATTAGCCAGAGTAGAGTAGAAAAAACGACGCGAGAGTCCTAATACTGCTACTACTACATAGTAGAAGAATCAGATAGTTTTTAGAAGGGACGGGAGGAATGCACACAAAGGAAAAGCAATAGCAAAAGAAGAGTAATGAAAAGAAAACTTAGGGAAACGAAGGAAAAGAAGAAGAAGAATACTATAAGGAAATAAATAGACAATGAGAAAAGATGGAGTGAGATGAGTAAGGAGATTCCTGTGACTGTGTGTGTGAGCGAGAAATATTTAGAATAAAATAAAATACAGGCACAATGAAAGATACAGACAGATAGCTCGTCATTCTTATTATTTTCGAAGGATTTAACTGTGTATTGTATTATTGCATTGCATTATCCATGTAATAGGAACATAAGAAGAATGCAAACTGCACAGATATTTTATTATCATTGTGTTGTATGCCATGTGTCTGAATATTCACAGATAGACACGTTACTCCTCTCGTCAGCTCCACTCTCTCTCTCTCTGGGGATAAATGTACTATGATGTTTTCCAGAAAAAGAAATAATAGTAGAAGAAGAAGAATAAGAGAGAGAGAGAGAGAAAGTGAAGCGTTAAGACAGGAGACGCGACAAGACGGCTGGTACACAACTAACTGCATGTTGTAATGTAATGAGATAGAAAGACTGAAACTTCTTGTGAATATTTCATGAAAGGATTTCGCAAAGGAGAAAAGCTAAAAGCGCCCGATAACTCAGGCCAAGTCAAGCGGAACAGGATACGCAATATAATATAACTACTACATACACATTATGCATTGTGTTATGTGTATAACCTAAAGAATCGCAATAATACCATGGGATGAGCCAAAGCAAAGCTGAGATTCATTTGAACATAACACACCACTATATCACAATCATACAATACTACATATAGAAATACCCAACATACCTCTAAATATATACTTTATATCTAACTAGACTTTTATATCTATAATATATAGATTTGTATATCTTTTTATAGACTTATATATCTATATAAGCCTTTATATGTACATTGAAGCTATAAATGCACTGTGTAGTGTGTAGTGTAATTTCTACAGTTTGGTTCTGTTGCTTTGGACAGCTATTGTTAGTATTATTTCCTTGGGTGTATTGTGTGCATTATACCAACAAGGCATGAAAGAATGTCGTAATACTGCTGCAGACGAAAAAGAATACATCTTTAACATTTATATGTAGTTTTGTGAATGGAGACATTTTATACGTTTTATACTCAGATAAAACTTTACATTTATACGAATGTCGTATACATTGCGTTTTGGATGAAGTTTTATTTCCGTTTCTCTGTATATAGACTGTGTAGACTATTTCAGCTCGTCAAGTCTTTCTTCTAAAACACGTTTAATGTCATGTGACGGGAATCTTAGTGTTGGAGATGTGATTGATTGCAATGTGTTCATAGTGTGAGAAAAAACTGTCGTGATAGAAATCACGTTGTCGTAGTACAAATGTACAAACTACTACGATGGTGCATGTTTCACAATTTGTTGTTCTTGAACTTGATTTTTAGTTTCTTAATATGGTAGTGAAATTCAAGTAATGTAAGCACTGAATTGAGACTGAATAAAGTTTTTTTACATATAAAGTCATAGCTAGTAGTAGTATGTATTTCTCAGATTAAAATTACATGCGAATTCTTTTTCCATATGGGAAATCAAATTAGAGATGCTCCTTCCACCATGGAGAAATTTAATATTACAAATTGCTGCTGCAAGTTGTTTGTGAGCGCGACAGTTTTTGAAGTGTAACTTAACTTTGTTTGTTAAGTTGTCTCTTTGTTTTGAGTTTGTTAATGTGATTATCTGATGTGTGCATATTTTATTAGGTTGTTAAGAGACTGGCTTGTCCATTCAGCAACTCGTCTCACAGGAAGAACTCACACAGAGTAGCTTTTCTTTCAATGTCACTCAAAGTCATAAATTTTGACGTGAAATTGCAACTCAGATAAATTAAACAGACTTGTTATGTATTTACATTCTACGCATTAACAAAGATACTGTGTATTGTATGATGCACTCTGTACTAATACTAAAGTAAAAATGACATGTGCACGTGGTGTGTCCCTACAAACCACCCTTGACATTCTAAACGCTATAATTCGGCAACTGTCTTTCTACAGGAAAATATTACACATAGGAACAGACTTTATATAGGGAAATACTCCCATAGCTCGTGTTTTCTTCGTTTTCTTGTGTGACATGGCTTTTGTGGAGTGAAAGGCAAGTAATAAAATATTGCTGGTGTAGGAGTGTCATTGCGCTTCGCAGAGACATTGGTAATTATTGACAATGAAGACAAAGTGATCAATAACCTTCAATTGAAAACAGTTTGTACGAGTTAAGCTTTCCTGGTATTGCACTTTGACAGAGCGTGTGATATATTTACGAGTAATTTTCTACCGGTCAATGTCTCTTACAAGGAGTGCAATGCTTTTAACAAGAAATTCATTAAAACGTGGTATTTAGGTTGCGGTTTGCATTGCGTTGCTCTTCATTCATACCTATACCGTTCAATCTGTAGGTAAACCAATAGAATTTTAAATCAATAATATTTAAGCATTTTTTGCGTTGCTGCAAGTGTCATTCACTCTACATAAATTATTCGGCAGGAGATTTACAATCTTCCAAAATTGCAATTACATCCAGGTTTGTTTACTACAAACATATACTAGTAAAAGAATCAAAACAACATGCAATTAATTCTAAAAGCATTGAATTCCCTGAATTTGTACTGAATGTGAGTTGTTTACAAACAAAACATTTTTAGGGTATTTTTTGTACTAGGCCGTTTGCAATAATAATTCAATAATCATATTTGTTGTATTACAATAATTTATAGATGCCTGTAACCAAAAATGGCTTTATTATGTCAAAATTAAATTCTGTACTTGCAAGCATTAAAATTACCTAAATGAAAAAGTAGACCAAGTAAACCGGTCAACACCGGGTGTATCTGTAATGAACAACGAAGTTTCGTAATATTTAAAAAAAGATCGTTTAGGCTTATTTTGAAAACTTATGTATAATTTCACCTGGATTTCGATATGAAAGTGCGAAAAGTTTATGAATTGTTGTAGCTTTTTTAAAGTGTGTATTGTGTACTATAGGTAGGCTACGTATGTATGTACAGTATTTAAAATTATTTATTCGGTGACAACTTGTAATCCTTGACATGTACTTGACTACAAATATTATACGCCTAAAATGCGTACACCTGTACTAATAATTGTTATAAGGAATAAATTTTTAAATGAAAACGGTAAAAATCTCAAAGATAAAATTTTAAACCCCTATAGATAATGTGCGTCACAAGTTTTCTTAATAAACCAGCTGAGCTGTCAGCATTGCCTATATCTAAGTTTTAAATTGTATTTAAGGCGATACTTATCCCTTCCAGGACTGAATATTCTGTGGTGGCGGTGGTAGGTGACTATTATTTAGAGTTATTATACGTATGTCTTTTACCGTTGTGAAAATTTATTCTGCTGGCCAAGCAAAACTGCCATTAAATGGTATTATAGTGAATATTTAGAAGTGAAATGGGGATCTGGGGCCAAGTTTTTCTGTTTAACTCCCAAACTGTCTACATGTGTCTGGAGGAGCACATCGTATGAAAATCTATGATCCATCATGGTTTCCCAAGTTTTGTACATGTACACGAGATAAGCTGAGTGAGAGAAGTGTTAAGAGGCTATTAGGGAGTAGAAATGATGTGCTATGAAATGAAAGTAACTTTATGGAGACGAAATGAGTGTAGTTGCACTCAGAAGTCAAAAGAAAAGCAAAGGTTCATTTTGAGATGGTGATTTTTGCACAGTCGAGAACGAGGAATCACACTGTGGTGTTGCAAGAGTGAAACTCAAATGAAAAACTCAAACTGTCCTTAGAAAGTAAACTTTGCCAAGTGAAAATAGAAGCTCTGAATGTAAAAAGACTGTAGCAAATGTAGGGCAAGTCTATTTAAGAAGAATCGGAACTGTGTATAAATATAAAAAGGTTCACCCTCATGTAGAATTACTATACATAGGTAAAATGTATGTATGCTTTTTCGTATACCTTAATAAAACGCATCGTGGTGGGTGATAAAGTTAGTAAGTAACTAAAAGTCAAGTTGGTTGAGGAATACTAAGAGAGCGGGAGGAGGAATAAGCAGCGGTTGTTAATGGGAATATTGTGAGATGGTGGTGTGTATATAAAAGTGCGGAAAATAACTTATTTCTTCGTTTAAAGAGCAATGATATATTGCCCAGGTTTTATCTTTCTCCAACCATTCCTATATACTTTTCTCAAGTATAAGTACTTGAAATCTTTTCTTATGTGTGTGTGTGGGTATTGTTATGCTATAGGGTTTTTACTAGAAAGGGGAAAAGAAAGCAAGGGAAAGTACACAGACAAGGAGCAGAAGTCAAAACATACGTTTGAGCATTGAATACAATTCTGGGGAAGCTATGTGAGGCTATTACAGTAAGTAGCGGAGTAAGTAACAGAAAAGCTAAAATACAGCATTTTAAGAAAGCATGAGAGATATTATTGTAGCTTTGTGTGTGTATGTGTGTGCGAACACATCTCTTCTGCTATCAGAAAACGGAGAGGCACATTCACATTCGCAACCGACAGAAAGGGGAGAGAAAGCGGAAGAAAGAAGAAAAAGTGCGAAAGAGAAAAATAGGATTGCTATAAAAACGAAAGGAAAGTAGAGTCAAGATGCTGACGATTTGAGGCGTTATGTTTCCGGCAAGGCCACTTTCACATTGAAAAATGGCTCACGGAAGAAACGGAAAAACCGATTTTCTCATTGCCTTTCGCTACTTTACCCTTTTTACACTTCTTCCTATTTACATAATGTAGGGCCAATATCAACCATTCTAATAACACATCTCTACATCTTCGCAAGATAAATGGCATAGAAATGTTTCTTTATTTTTACAAGTCATTCATCTCAATGCGCTTTATTATGCATAATAATCAGCTTCCCAAATCACAACACTGTCAAATTCTAAACCGCAAAACTCAAAAACAATTTGGGAATGACATTACATGAATCATCACCTATTCTTTGGAGATTCATGGACTCAGTAAACCTACAATTTCTCACTTCAATAATTAAAATATGGTTTTATTATTATTTAATTATTTACCAGTAAATTGTGAAACAGAAACTAACACGTGTAGTAGGCAATGCAGAAAAATATTTTGTTGGAAACCACATATTAAAAATAATTGGCAGACTGTAATTGTTCGGTTGAGAATTTATAGGTTATCCAGGCATTTCTGTTGACTATTAGCAAAATGATACAATACCTAATGTTTCTCAAGTTAGCAAAAAAACGTGCAATTATTTTAAACTGACGGTTTTTGTATTTGAAAATACCCTAAATGTGTCTGTTTCTACAAGTTACTGGCAAATATTAAGGGAGACAATTTTTGTTTCAGACCCCGAGAGAAGTGTCATCGTCAAATTTGTATTACAATATTCTTTGGAATTTGTATTAATATAATTGTAGATGCGTCACTTGCATTGAAGCATGATGAATGTAGACTTATACGCAAGAATCCTGTAGAATTTTCATGTATACCTCCGTATTAGATTTAACTGCAAATATTTCTTGAAGTCAGAAGAATACCATAGTGCAACATTTAATCAGGAACGCAGAGAGCAGAGACGAATCTAAGCGGAAAACATTGATTTCCCGTTTGACTTACATTTCTGCGTATCTTGTGCAACGCAATATACTTGGAGAATGTATAGAATGTGTGTCTCGTAATATACCTACCAACTACCAGAGATAATATATCTACTATATAAAATATTGTATATTGTAGCAATGCTTACAGATCTATAAATTCTACCTATATAGGTACTATTTCATATAGTGTAGTACGTTAATACATCTAAAAGTACACATCAGGTTCATTCACTTTCACGTTGTAAATGTCTGACAAGAAAGTGTGTTGAACATTGAAGCGTCGTATAGAACGAGAAGTTTTGGGTTTCCATGTAATATTCAGGTCTGTGATGTTTCTGGGCCTACTATGTGTGTATATAAAGAAGCATCTCATATATATGGTATATATAGCAGTAGGTATTTGCGTTATCTATTGTCTTGTGTAACAATGTATTATGTAAGTACCACACGGACGGATATAAACGACTGTGCGAGTTTCATTCTCCATTTCACTCTTGTTAGGCGTTGCACAACAAGGTTCCTGGCGGATTCCTTGGAGTAATCCAACGTATAACGTAGCCCAGTTTCGAGTCAGGATCTCTTATTATATTTTCCATACAGAGAGAGAGAGAGGAACGTAGAGGTTGCTGTGAGGAAAGATAGCTGAGGAAAGTAGAAAACAGCACATAGTACTTTAAGCAAAGCAAACAAGGAGACCTGTCCTCTTATGAACTGCGTCTTCTACATATCCACCATGCCACGTTATCTTAGCCAGGCATTAAAATTTAATCCATCAATTTATAATCTAGTCGAACTAGTCTGGATTCTAAATTGTAAATTATCTTTTACACACATATGTGATATTGCATAGTTTATGTGAAGCCTTGTTTAATAACAAAACACCAGCATTAATTTACAGCCGAGAGGAACTGTGTGTATTATGTGTGCTGTGTGTTTTTACACAGTAAAGACAAAGCCTAAGCGTGTTTTGTGTGTAAGTACATGTATTTATAACTCTGAGCTGATGTTACTTACTTATTAGAAGAGGTAGGTACTAATACGTATTTCCCTGTTGGATTATTGTCCTAGTTGCTTTATTGCTTTCTCTATACAGGATCACATAAGGATAACACACGTTATGCTATGCAAGTTCATTATACTGCGTTAATGTATGAGGATGTGTGTGGTATGTATTTACACGTATATACTAGGATGTATAGATAGGAAATACCTTGTTTTAGAATATATAGGAGACATTGAATCTCGTTCATTTCATCACATCACCAAAGCTGGCAAGAATTTCAACAGTAAATTAGTTGTAGGACATGAGTGTAAATAGTAATTGACACTAATTGTCTCTCTCTCTCTCTCTCGCTCGCTTTGACTAACACTCTGTATTTTGTGGCAGACCTCACCAACATACAAAACCATGTTTCATGTTCACCTACAAACTACAACTCTCATTTCACAGGCATAGATTAATGAAAGAATTCATTACATTGTAATACCTGTGGTTGTCGGAATCGTCTCTCTCCAAACCTTTACTGTGTCAGACGCTTCCAATCAATTTCTATAATCGTTTTTATCTCTACTATTTGTTACGAGCACGCTTTGTCATTGGGAAAACTAATTTTCTGCTGGAACGGGTAAAATGTGACTTTGCATATTTGTGTACACTGAAATATTTTCATTTATTATCTGTAACCATGTAGAGAAGTGTATAATATATGTACTGTACTTAAAAGACAAAACCCAGTAGAAATCTTGTTCATGTCATTACCGTTATACCGTAATCTTTCATTCATCTTAACTTTTTATCTACACACATAGGTATAAGGGAATCCTTTATTATTATTAAGTTTCGTAATGAAATTTATATGCGAGAGCGTTTGTCCGTCTGTATGCACGATAGCTGAAGAACGGTTTAAAATATAATGGCTTCACTCGTATGGTACACGTATCTCTGTGGTCCATTGGAAGACTGGGGTAAATCTGTCAACATTTCATGACCTCTGACACATTCAATGTGTTTTTGTATAAGTGCCTATATGCTTATACTCTGACGTAACATGCAAGGTATGTAATGAAATGATATTATATAGCATTATTGTTTATTACAACTAAAATGCAAATTTACATAACGCAGTTTTTAATTTAGGAACTTTTATATTCCGTTTTGGGTAAATGGTTTCTTATTTAAAATAATCCCACCTTTATTAAGTAGGTCTGATAAGTGTAAATGTAGGTATGTAAATGCAATACATATAAAGTGGAAATGGAACTAGAATGCTAATTGCAAATATAAATCTCGTTGTTGTTAGACGTAGTAAGCATAGTAGGTATGTGTAAGAAATGTGTGGTAGAAGTTAAGTAGACGTAGAAATATTAGATGAGTAATTGTATCCCTTTGGACAGAAGTTGTTTTGTGGAGCAAGCTGAAGATTTGACTTTGTATCTGTTGAAGTACTTGAAGAAGTCTGCAGTATTGACATTCTGTGGCCATTACTGCACTGTGTGTGTTACTCCTCTCTGCTACTTACTGCAATTCACTTCTTGCCTTCAAGAAGCACTTTATAGACCTAGGAGTGTCTCTGGTACATGCAGAGATACAAAAACGGGAGAGAAATGGTTCTTGTTGTATAGCACACTCACATACACAGAAATACATACATTCTGCATTCATACCTTCTTCTGTGTGTGTGTCTAAGTAGCAGCCGAGTCGCTTTACAACTTGAACTAGCAAATGGGTAGACGAGAAGAAGATTGATGAAAGAGTAGCTACTATATACGGCTTGTGTCTATAGAAAACGGAGAGAGTTCCTTTAAAACACACACGGAATGTTTACTGTGGAAATTCAAGTAGAACCACAGAGCTGCACATACAAAGCCATTATGAGAAAAAGGATGAAACTCGTCAGCCCATTTAAATTCATGGGTTGCATTGCATTGAATTACATTACAAGAGTTTCTCTGTGTTGGTATTAGGTTCTTTGGATTTACTGCTTTCCTCTTGTGTTTCCATAACTCTGACTACTGCACTTCCCTTAAAACGACTCAGACTTTGGCAGCACACAACAAGCACACACACTCTCTCTCTAAGACAAGGGCACAGTTTGGTTTTAAATTTACAGAGTGAAAAAGAGATTGGAAAGACTAAGAACTTCTCTCTCCCGAAAGCTCAGCTTAGTTTCCTTCTGTTAGCATTCTCGGGAGGAAGAATGAATCGCGAATGTTTACAACAGGGCTAGTTCACCCAATCCATGCTAAATGCAACGCAACCAACCTTCCCTACCAACTTGATTATAATTGTGTGCGATGGGATTCTCTACTCTTTGTATATTATAAGAATAGACCTGTATTGTAGTGGTGGAAAAACCTGACCTAGTGATCCTGCAATCTTTTAGAACACCGGAAAAATTTCCATATGGCAAAAACACGCAGATAAATCAGCGAGGGAGAAAATTTTGAGAAAACGGGGGAAAATGTGGTTTGCTTTTTTTGGTGACCAATAAATCAGGAATTTTTTTTAGAATCTTATGGGGAAATTTTTGTGGGATACGGGAAAGAAAAGGATTTTTCCACCAACATGTAGTGTGTTCCTGTGTTTCTTTAGTGGCACCTTCTCCTACTATACTGGTAGTGTTAACATTTTCACAGATAAGACTATATGCACTGCACCATGTGCTATATATACTGCTCTGCTATTCTATTTGTGGGGAACGTGTAAAGTACCTAAGTGGGAATGGATGAGAAAGAGAAAGATGCTGTTGTTGGAAAAGACTCGGCTTGCTTGTTTGTGTGGAGAACTTGAGAAGTGGAGCTACACATTGTCTGAATGTGCCCAGTGCAATGCATTGCTGCTGGACTTTATGGTTTGACTCTTATGTAAACTCCAATCTCCGTTTGCCTAACTAAAGAACTTGATTCACATCACATCTGCTACTGCATTTTTTACTTCACACAACCATAACATCTCAAATTCAGAAAATCCATGTCGAAATTTATTTTTCATTTCATTGAACCTCTAATATAACTACAGTAAAACTGTTGAACTAACCTATCAATTATTCCAACCTTGGAATAAATTCACTGGGCGCATATTAATAAATCATCATTAATGTTAAACAATGTTAATATTATATACATTTCTATGGTTGAAAATAAAAATAGGAAGAAATTTATATTTATGTGCACATTATGGTTTAAAATAAGAAGATTATACCTAAATAACATTAAAATAAAATATGACACGACATAACGGACATTACAAATATTTGTAATGTCCGTACACAGACAGGTCAAGAACGGATGTAGTTTAAAAATAAATGGTGTGGTTAAAAAAACTTTAGATCACACAGGTTTTATACAGATGAGCATTTTGGGTACTGAACTGGGCAATGGGTAGTTCTTTAAATAAATAGCTTAGCAGCAACTTCAATTCACAAAGTTCAGACTTTGATTTCATACTTGTGTTTGTGTATACACATGTGTATATATGGAGGCAATGACAAGTTGATGATTTCCTTGGGAATTTAACGGAAGCACAGACTTTGGACAAAGGACAACGTCCTTCCTTCCAAGCAATCCAGACGACTTCCCCACTTGAACAAGTTAACTGACTCTTTAGGGGCTTATAAGCCTGTAGATAATTAGCTGTGAGTTGTTCGCCAGCCATCCCGACTCTTTTTAACAGTGTCTCGAAAATGACTGTTTCTGTTGATGTCACATCAATCCATAATGTTCACATACTACAGTTATAAAATGTATATAAAGTGTATAACTGACAATGAGTGTAGCATAAAAATTAAATTAACCAGTATGAGCATCAATTCGATATTATTGACCTGTATAGACTCTTCATATTATAATATTTTGTTTTGTAAGAAATGCTGGTATTTGTATCACGGGAATCTGTTTTATTTGAATAGAAAGAAAATAACTAAATGATAAACTCAGTTTAAAAGGAAGAGAAATTATTCTGTATATAATTTTACAGTAAAATCAACAGAAACATAATTTGTCCCATGTCAAGATACATAAATAATAAAAAATAAGCATATCTAATTGTGATAGCTTTACAAAGCAGAAGTAATGAGAAATAGACAAGATAAGTTTCATGTGAAAGGAAATAGAATAATTTCCTGTTGATTGAATGCTTTAATACAGTTGCACATTTATTGATTCCTTTATTTCAGTGTCAAGTACAAGAAGATGTCTGTCTGTTGCAGGAGTTCTATTATAAAATATTGTAGTTGGTTTAGTACGTAATTTACTTAACATTCTCAATCTACCAGAAAACCACACCTTACTTAGTGATTTTCGTTTTACAAAATTATTTTATAAAATATTTACGTATGTTCGTACAGTGTTTCCTAATGTGAGACTACTGCCTATACCTACATCCTACAAATACACTGCGCAGTTTATTACAAGATGGTGTTTGTAATAAATAATGTACAAGTGCATTTCCTTATTTCTCTGTGCAACTTGAATCTAAGATAAAGTAGTAATGGTGCATGAAAAATGAATTGAATTTGCATATTCTATTTTCCATACACGTACAGGTTTCTATTTACTCTGAGTATATAAGTATACACAAATAGATTTCCTCTGTGCTTGTACAACCTTAGCATTGAGTTCAAGTGTGAAGTTCTTGGAAATACAAGAGCAATTACTCGTTGGAAGTTTATTTAGATGACTTTGCACTTTGCTCTGAATAAAGCACCACTCGCCTCTTAGTATTGCAGTCGCAATGCTAAAAGTCTCTCTCAGTGTGCTCTTTCTGTAAAAACACGCTCTTGTTTTTCTTTCCTTTGCGTTTCTTACGTCCATTTGGATCTTGTGTCTTTTTACACCTCATTTGGTATTCTTGAATGAGTTGCTTTACAAATTACAAGTGAATGTGTTGCTTCTTCTTCGGTTCCGTGTGTATATTTTATGCAACAGTGCGTGGTAATGGAGAGTTCAAAGTAAACTCACAAACTTCATGGGTATCCGGTATCCTTACAACATCTTCACACAAAATACCATGCTATATATACAAATGTCTACTATAGAGATACTATTTGGAAATAAAGAGTTAATAGAGAGATACTGAAAATAAACCATTGTAGTAGAAATAGAGAGACCAGCAGACTGCCAGACACAGAGAGAGATAAGATCTTCTCGGTCCTGGTAACTCCAAGTCCAGATGGCTGCATGCATTGATTTATGATTAACTCCCGTCAAAGGCTATTCACACTGTTGTGTTATTTAACACCTATACAGCAAAGAATATTGTACTTAATACACTCACATACTAAAATCCATATGCATAAGAATAAGTTTTAAGTATGCTGCTATGCTTATTCATTATTATAATTGAAAACACTAGCACGTGTTACTACAACCCTTATACATAATGTCTCACTCTATCTATGCAGATTAGACAAATTATGTTGGCTAAGTGCTATCTATAACCAGAATGAATTATGATTATGACAAAAAACTAACTAAATGCTAAAGAGCCCTGCACTTAACACTTCCACTTCATTTCTTCTTTAAAAACTTAACCGTGCCCGTACATAATAAAGATATTCTAAGTTAAAAATGGGAAATGTGTGAAGTAATCTGATCTGTAAGGTGTCAAGTACATTTGGGTATACTATGTGTAATAATATTCATAAACAAGTAAATTACTACGCGTGTACATAGAAATTACTAATTTCTTCAGTAGGTAATAAACCTTAAGAATCTTCATTATAGTCTTCACGTTTACGTTTACTTAAATTATTATGTAATGCTTAATGCAGTACTAAATTTAAATGGTTAACACCTCGTGTTAATTTATAGCAGAAAGTTTCACGGTTCTCAGGGGAAGAAGTAATAGGAAGGTGGATTTGAAAATATCTGTTAGTAATTTCCACTACATTTTTGTTAAAAAAAGTTTTTAAACAGATAGATTGTGTTTTGAGTGTGTTTTTTTTGCCTTAAAGGCAGAAAAAATATTATCCATCTTGAAAGTTGTTAGTTAGGAGAAAGTTAATAAAGTGAAGTGTAATTAAAATAGTTTCAGTTTGTGAGGCATAGAACGAGTTAAAGAAATTCTAAGCATATTTTTGTAGGTTTACCTTTTCTTTTTACAGTTCCTATCGTTGATGTTGAAGGAGTTTTGGGAAACCGAGTGAAGCTTCCTTGTAACGTGGGCGAGCCAAAAACAACGAGAGATGACAAACTGCACATGGTCCTTTGGTTTAGAGAAAGAGCGTCTGGAGAGCAACCTATTTACAGGTAATCATACAACTCCATGACACCTCATTACACATAAATCATCATCCTGCATAATTACTTTCTTAACTCAACATTATTTATTGCTCAAGCTTCTTCCTTCCTGTATGTATGTTGTGTTGACATCTTTATAACGCTTTTCTTGTAGTGCAAGTAGCACACACACAACGTTGTATATATATAGTTCCTTCTCAAATGTAATGCAAACATTAAAACAGCGGGGTGTTCCATTATAAACGTCCGCATTTTGCAAGTCTTTAGCATAAAGTTGACTTTATGACTTTATTTACAATCCTAAACTTTAACCAATGATGTAATCGAACTCTCTGGTTAATTTCCTCTTTATGCTTATACGTTTTTAGGCTAACTGTTGTATTATTCTGTTAACAAGGTTCAAAACGCAAGACATGCATGTTCTTCGTGTACTTGTACAGTATAAGTCGCATTCAAGCAGTGGTAGACGTTAAATTGGAATCAAAACGACAAGTTCGGTTAGAAATTTGATAATTTCCCATTACGGGAAGCAATGACATAAATTTGGGTTTAATCTTTGCCTGCATGTGAGATGTAAGAAGAGCCTTGCCCTTGCACGGAGATGTATAGAAGAAGAAAAGGGAGAAAATTAATAGAGGTTTTTGGCTGTGTGCTATATTAACATGTATGAAGTGGAGAACAGTTGGTTGGTGGTTGCTGCTGCTACTGTTTCTCTAATGTAATGTTTATGTAATGCATTATGTAATGCTCACAGAGTCAGTAGCTCTACATGTAACGAGCCATAACGGTCAGTCCCCTCTAACGTATGGATATTACCTCGTGAGTTTTACGAGGATTTTACGCTAAGATTTGTCTTCAGGGAACAACTCAATGGAATTTATCGAAAAATTGCTTCGTGTTCCAGGCATAAACTACTACAGGCACAAGACTACTCTATTATTAACTTTATTCTTATACACTACTCACCATATCCCCATTCCTTCCCTATAAATTATTATTATACCTATATATACCTATACAAATGGGTAGTTAGTAGTTAGTTATAATACTAAAGTTGTACATAGGTATACTAGTTCTTTATAATAAAGTTTGAAAAATATATTATTGGGATATCAGCATCAGATGTATGTTAAAGGATCCTGTAATATACTACAGAACCACCTTTACAATTCAAACATAAATAATTGAGATATTTTTATTTAAACATATTCATTATTATCCGTTATCTATTCTATTTGTTTATTGTTGATGTTTACTATTGTGTCTTTAATGGCAATCTCGAATTTGAGACAATTAATAAATATATATATAATGTGAGTTTATAAATTTCTGTCTATATACATTTCAAAGTGGGAAAGTGAGAAAACAAAAATATTATATACTTGATAGGGTAATACACATAGTGGCAATGGTGAAAGTAAACAATCCAGTCTGTTCGCGGAACTTTCACTGTGGTAATAAGCATTTGCATAAGCACCACATGAAACTAAGTCAGTTTTATTGAGCATTCGATTTAAATACAAATGGCCAATATTATCCTGTTAGTGTTTTCGTAGCTTTAATGTTCGCATTATTAAACTCCCTCACTGGCTAGGGAAGAACGGGCAGGTATTTACAAACTGGGTTACATAGGAATAACATTGTAACCTTTGTGACCTCTGTGTTAATAAATACGTAATTAACATTTATCCATTGTATGCAGGACTGCGACATTAGAAATTATTTGTGGATTCAATTCTAATTCTTTACAACAGAGTGTTCCATAGATCTATGGCGATGATTAGATTCAGTCATACAATTTCGACTTTTATACAGTATTAATCATTTTCTTTAACTTTAAGGAGATATTTTATTATCGTCAATTGTCAAATGAATGCAACTACGACACGGTAAACTGATTTTATGATGATTAGAAAGGAGAAAATATTTCAAATTCAACCAAAATTAAATCTTATGATTAGTACAATAAACCGGTCAACTCCAGTGTAGATATAGTATAAACAACGTAGTTTCAGAAACTTAAAAATGCACTGTTAGGAAATGTAAATACTATTTAATTTTCTTAAAGTTTTTCAACTGTAAGTATATAATATTTATATAAAATTCAACTGGGTATTATTGTATAAAATATAAGTATTGTATAGTAATAAACTGAATAGAAAATTAAATCAAGGACCACGCACCACGACCTTAGTGTCAGGAAGAATTGATTCATTGAAGCTAACCTGCTTGCAGGAGAAACTTTTCTTTCTATATAACACTGCACATATGTTTACATTACATAATATACCATACTATATCTGAAACATTCTGAAGCTAAGACAAATCAAATTGATCCGACATATCAAAGTTGACATGAGTTGACTTTTGTGAATGTTAAAATGAAAGAATCCAAGCACAACTTACACACACATCGTATCTCCGCCTAAAGTAGGTAGAAAGTAGAAAGGCAAAGCGTAAGTGGAGAAACTTGAATTCATGAATGTACGATCCCATACACACGCAACTCGGAAGACGAAACTATCAAAAAGAAAAGGAGAGGAATACTTTGACACAGAGAGCCCCATACACCACTGCAGTTTTTATACGTAACATCGAAATATATTCAAAGAGAGTAGTAGGAGAGAGGAAGTAGTAAAAACTGGAGGACGAGTTTAGAGACCCAAATGTTGTAAAGATATAAAGAAGCGTCGTATAATATTCTAAAGCGCTACATAACATCCGAATATACCCGTATAGAATTTCAGACTGTTGTAAAACATGTTATATTCAATCTGGAGGAAGAGTGTCTACATAGAAGTGAATTTGAAGAAGGTAGTCTGTGTGTAATATGGCAGTGTAGGGAGTCCTATGCCATAATGTCTTTGTAACACATATGTGTGTGTGTTGTATGCATATGAGTAATCCAAGTTGACTTGCCGTGACTTGGGCTTGCAGTTTAGTTGAGCATAATATATGTTGCCTTTTGGTGTGTTTTTCGGTGTGGTATGGTCTTCGTTACACTTCGCTTGACTTTAGTAACATTAAAGTTTTCTTCTTTCTGTCCAGGAGCTTTATTTGACAGTATGGAGAAATCCATACTGCCATACCACTACTACCATAGAGACTTCCACTCCCTGTCTCACATATTTCTCCACAGAAAAGAGGAATTTTACGAGGGCTAACAAGGTGATCGCCGGTTGTAAAAGAGAAAGATTTTCCCTAAATGGGATGTGGAACGGGTGTAAAATCGGTGGCTGAATGGCAAAAGTCAGACGAGTTTTTGGCTTCTTTATATTCCTTGGCTGGATCTGCCTTGGCATAATTTAAGGAGGAGAACAAAAAGAACAACCCGATACTCTTCCAGTCCTTTTTCCGCGTCCGTCTTATTTGTGAATGCCAATATATTTTTTTTCTACCTTTTAGCATCATCTGGAGAAAAGTGTAGCGTGTTTTTAACTTGATTCTATTAATAGCTTTGTATGCTAAGTGAGGAAAGTCATATTACTGAATAAGTACAATAGGGACCCGTCCTATGTGACACAATATTACATATAACATGAATTTGCCGGACTAAAAACAGTCGTCAATGAATGAAACATAAAGTAGTAGTCTCCGCATTCGTAATGCGTCTGTGTGTTGGTGGTTCAAGTCAAGAGGGAGATGGTTTGTATAGTCTCGTGGCCTGTGAAGCCTGTGCTCAACCTTTTTAGTTTATGGTTTACGAGAGTTGAAGGCTTAATAGTGGTAAATGTAGGTCAGAATGAAGGTTTGGCTAAGCAATACATATGTTAATATCAAAACCACTAAAATGTGATGGCTTGTCCTTCACAAAATGAACTTTCAGACGTCTTTCGTCAACTTAAGTAGGTATACTTACACGCTTAACTCTTAACGTACATTAATAAGTTAGGTGGGAAAAAGCCAAATTATTTCGCCCACATACTCTGTAATTCCCGGATTCCAGGAACAACATTCAACCCGTACTGGTAGTTACAGTAATTAAAAAAATCAACCACTTAATACAAAATCAAACCAATTATGTCCATCAGGCAGTATGACCTATACATTCAGATTGACAGAAAAATTAAGAAAAAGACATGCTAATTTATATTACATTTATTCCAACCTGGCTGTCCTGGATTAGTTAACAAAATGTTAACTCATAAAATAGCATGGTAAAAAGCAACATTTAATTATAAATGTACTGTATTGGAAATATAACCAGCGCACACATCCATTTTCACATCAACTTGCAACTACACTATATACTTAGGTATATAACCGAGCTTCAAATAAAAAATCTTACCATTAACAGAGAAAAGTTTAGAGTAATGAAATAGGAAAGGCCCCGATACCCATGCATAAATATCGGCCTGTTTAAAATTACATTTGATTAGTTACTACCAGATTGAAGGTATTTCAATTGATTGCAAAAATTGCCAGCAATAAAAAAAAAATAGTACTGCAGTGATTACAAAAGTTTAAACTGTTTTGAAATTGGAATTGGGACATTGGTTGTAAGTGTACCTTAAGTAATTATTTCCTCTTTAAGTATTACATTTTTAAAGCTAGGATACAGGCTAGACTCGTTGCATTGTAAATCTGTAGCAGTAGTACAACTAACCACAACCGTTTCAAAATAAGAAAGCAAATTTCCCCCTGTAATAGTAAGGATAAGATTATTTATTCGGTAGAATACAAACGTAGTGTACTAAAGAGGTTTAGAGAGAAAACTGGGGAAAGACATGCCTTTTGGTGGGAAAGGGAATGTAGTTATGTTTAAGAGGGCGTATAGTTAAAGTATGTTATTTATGTAATCATTATGGTTAAAGGCATTTGATGCGTATACATCCAGTATCCCCTTAGTATTTCCTATACATACACACAGCAATCAATAAAGCTCCATTTATTCATGGATACTATTACTCCTACTACTACTACAACAACTACTCTGACATTATAGTTATAATAGTAGGAACTGCTCTCGTATTATGTACACTGACAAAGGAACATGGTACTTGATTGTATATGAAGATATAGATACTTGAGTGGAGTTTGACTGAAAATCTGTCTAGAATGCTTGAGAGGACGAAACCAAGGGAATATATTGATTTTACAATAAATTTTCCATTCTTTAGTCGGAAACACATAACACATATACTTACAGCTCCTAGTACTGTTACTACTACTAGGGATACTTATTGGGAGAAGAGACGACGAGAGAGATAGAGCGATTACGTTACGCTGCGTCCACGTTACGTCCTTGGGTGGCCATAATATACCTTTACGCTACAAACGACCATCTTGGCATTACAAGAAGAGAGAACATCATGAATGGATGTGATATTTGAGTTACATTGTGTAACATTATACTATATAACCAGCTTTGTCGTCTCTGTGTATATATATAGGGAAATATAATGTGTGTGATAGCTGAACGTTACATTACGCGTCTCCTTGGAAATTTATGCCGTTGCTTTGAATCATTTTGGACTGTCGGTGGTGGTGGGGTTTTAAGTTGAGCTGGATTGTGTATAGGGTTGTAGAGTGTAGCGGTTTTTTAGGGATGACCACTGCATTGGTTGAGAAATACTGAATATTCCTTTGTGAGCGCTTCGTTTCTTTTTGTGGAGAGTAGCTGTTGGTTAACGACAAGACATATTGCTTATTTCTTTTCCACTCGCAGTCATGGATGGAATAAAATCGCCAAACTTGGGAAAATAACGTCGTTGTCGTCATCCGCGGCTTTTTCTCATTTGTTGTAAAATGCAGTCCCCTCTCTCTCTGTGTGTGTGAGCTAGAGCTACGTTGCATTTAGTAGGACGGACCAGAAGAGTAGGTATGGTATACATGTACTTAACACACAATGCACACAATACAAACTACAGGATACACATGGACTGTCCGTAGGGGTCATTGTCAACTTCTCGTACGCTGCCCATGCATCAGACTTCCCGAAAGGAAAGTTTTTTATCCGTGGATTTTCTTTATTCTTTTTTCTTGATTCGGGATCTCATTTTTATTCCTGGAGAAGAGAATGTTTAGGAAGCACGTACAAATACAAGGGGGAAGACCGCAGGAGTCTCAGATGAGTATATGCAATGCGATACTTTTATACAGAATGTATTGAACATTGAACTCACCAAAATCAGTTTTCAAAATATTTTCTTATTTTTTCCATGTTGAATTTAGCGAGAAACAGTCAAGGGAGAAAATTGAGCAGGGAAGCTGAAGAAAGAGCAAAGTGAACGAGCTGAGAGGCATTGCATTATGTATTTATATAGTGGGTACTTGTAGAGGTATGTAAGGATATGTTAAAAAAGTTACAATTCTCTTTCCGTTCCGCTGCACCTACCAAGAAATACTCATGGAAAAGTCAATTCTCCGTTTCTGGACTGCTAAATATTTAAGTTTACTTTCACGGACACTCTCAGTCAAACTCAATGCAAGGAAAGCACAACACAAACTCAAACAGAAAAACATACAACATAGAATACACATGCAGTGCTTCAGTTGATATTGATACATTAGCAATGCAATTGCACTTTACTATTTCCTAGTCTGTTTGCTTTTCAAAGTCATTTTTAACTACTTGTTGTGTATGCATAATACATCCATAGTATAGTCTGTAAATGGAGACAGGTAGGACAAAAAAACCTAAATGAAATTTCCAGTTAACTTTTACTTACAAACTAAATATTCATACTTGCATCATACACTAACATTTTATAAAATAGATATCCAGAGTGCGCAATTAAGCATTTGTCTAAAATAATGAAGCATTTGTCTACAATTCTTATAAATATAAAACAACTAGATTTGAAAGGTCCTGGCCCTATAAGTAATGTTAATCCTATACAACCCAATTTGTTTAAAGCTATTTTTTTTAAATTTGCCAATTTTAATCAGGATATCGATCAGAATCATTCGTTCCAAAATAGTTTAATGTAATGTTGTATGAACGTTAGATTGAACGACTTCCTGTACATCCCCGGGTATTTAAAAACAGCTTAACTTTACTAATACAAATACATACAGATATTTCATTTACTGGGACTTGTATTTAGATTGAATTTTGTAAGTGTTTCTGAATTTCTAGATTTGGATTTGGAAGTGAAAGTTTTGTTTTTGTGTAGCGGAATATTTTTTAAATTTGCCAATTTTAATCAGGATATCGATCAGAATCATTCGTTCCAATATATTTTAATGTAATGATATATAAACATTAGATACAATGAAGATCCAGCATATATAATGTAGTGCAATGGGTATTTAAAAAAGCTTAACTTTAGTAATACAAATACATATAGAGATATTTCAGTTACTGGGACTCGTATTTAGATTGAATTTTGTAAGAGTGTTTAAGAATTTCTAGATTTGGATTTGTAAGTGAAAGTTTTGTTTTTGTGAAGCGGAATATGGGTTAGTGGGATGAAGATGTTATTTTGTGGGAGATGTACGTGAGAATGGTTGGTTGATTTGCATTCGGGTATGAACTGGATGGAATTCTTGAACTCATGAATAATGTGAGTTGATCGCTACCGGTGTAATACATTCTAGATGGTTTACGCAGTCATTTATCTTCTTCCCCGTCGCAAAAGGTGCCTTGAGTGCAATTTGGGCGTCTTGTGACGAGTCGGAAGATAGTGCATCTGTAGGAAGCTTAGTCGTGCCAGTCATTTTAATATGCATTAGTATATCCATAGCCTAAGCATAATTTCAAGTCTGTATGGAAATGCATTTATAAGGAATATCGATATCATCATGCATTCTACATAAAGTCTATTGTTATTACAAAACGACCTGGTAGACAGACTCCTTTTGTCCTCCATGCAGCTTTGTGTGTGTGTTTACGTAATTTTAACCCGGTTGCTCCTATCACGGCATTGCAAGTGATGTAAGTGAGTAGGTACATTCCCATCTGTAGTTTTTGAAAAGACACTATCATGTCATGTACGGGCTTGACTTTACTGACAATTTGAAGCTGTCTGAGAACACAAAGCCTTTATGACATTTTCCATAAAGGAAAGCAGACACAATACTTACTGCACTGAAGTGGAGATAGAAAAAGACCACTTTGAGCGTATATACATCTTTTTAGTAAGACGAAACGTAAAACTCTGTCAATCTGTCGTAAAACACTTTTGTGAAAGCTTGCTCTATATTTTCAAGGATATGTAAGCAGATCAGATTATTATGTCGAGCTCAGCTTGCCTTTTATGCCTTTCCATAAGGAAATTTGATAAAGCTCTCTCGTTCCTCTTCAAAATGCGTTTTCTAAAGAATATACGCACACAAACACACTTTTCCTTCAATTATCCGCAATTCCAGTCAATACACAAGTATGCACGTCTAGTACAGTACACATTACCCAAATATGAATGTGTGTACCAATTTAAATGGTAGAACAACCCATCGGGATTTAAACCTATATATAGTAAATATTTTAGAGAAATTATTTATACAAGAAAATCTTTATTCCCGACAATCGGATTCTACATGGGGTATTTTTTAGTATCCATATACACAATCTGGAAATCTGCTTGTAGTGTACTTTTCTTAAAGCCGCGATTAATTTTATACTTAAGCATTATGCTACTTGTTCGTATCCTAGTCAGCTTTTTGTCTTTATTCCCATCTTTCCCATAAATCCGTAAAAATCACAGCAAATTGATTCTTGTCCTACTTTTCCCGTTACACTTTAAAACATCGGTTGTTAGTATAAAAGAAATTTATAGGCATAACTTTACTGATGGTAGACCTTTCACACTCAACGTAGTCACCAAACTACTATAGTCACTTGTTATACTGCGCATATTTAAGATTACATACTACACTCACTCAATTTTATGCATTACTAAAGGCGGAAGCAATGAATAAAGAAGAAAAATGTTGTAAGACATCCTTAAAAGCTGGCAGATCTATCCATCTATTTATCTGCTGTGTCGCCGGTTTGCTATTTTACTTGATTTTGCAAGAGTTATATCTTTTCTACACTCGGATAATAATATTTATATCATGTCATTTATCTGTTGGACTACCTATATATCCCAAACTACAGAATATTTCAGCCTCAGTTGGCATTTAGCTACGCTCAAGGCAAAAAACGGCATTACTTATACTAGAATGCATTATACTTAGCGTATAAATTACCCGCAGAAGAATATTAACATGAATCTCACACTCTCTTCCTGTATAAAGGTGTAAGAAATAATATAGTAGGTACATGTACATTACATAGGCATATATAGTACCAAGTAGTACCTATATACGCATATCATGAGATATTGTATTACAGAGTACCGTTAGCGTTTATCATGTCAGAGCTACTAAGAGCATGAGATAAGAGTGTAGCGGGTAATCTTAAGTTGTGTAGGAATCTTAAATTAGCTGCTGCAATGCTGCGTGTGCTCGCAGTTCAGCTCATTTCCTTCGTTACATACCCAAGTATGTTTTTACACTACTAGGCCGTTTAACGCCGTCTTAGTTGGCTTATAAGTAAAAGGTAGAGAAAATAATTTGGTTGAACTTTCACTGTTGAACAAATGAAACTGTGGCCGACTGTTCATAGAGGAAAGTGAACAGGAGGAGAAAGCGTGAAACTTATTCAGGCGTAAACACTTAGATAATCAGGCCATGCCAAGACAAAAACTTTTCTTTGCTTTATATACCCTTCTTTATATATCCCTACTATATAAATACAATATATAGTACTATATAAGTACATATAACACATACATGATAAATGCCTATTTATGCTCATATACGTATATAGTGCAATTAAACACATAGGATTATTATTAATAGACCTTTAGCTCGTTATGTGTATTTATATTGCTTATAATTTACATATGTATATAATCACAGCTATATATAGGGCAATACAGATATATGTAGTAACTCAAACTGTTTAAAAGGAGATATGTGAGTTTCCCATTAGGTATAAAAGTAACAAATCGTAGATTCAAGGCTATTAATGTGTAAGTCAAGGATCCTTAGTAGTATATAGTGAAGGCAAATAAGTCATGGAAAGACAAGCAGACTCAACGTACGAATGCCGATCCCCTTTATATTTCCCTCGCCTATTTAACATTCTGAGTTAACCGATGTCTATAGTAGAATTTCCATTGTATTAGTTTCTTTTGCACATTTGAAAACTGCCAAAGAAGTAAAGACAGGGAGTTGTGTGAAGATAGGATGAAGCTTTGTCACAGTACTACAAGCTAGTCTGTGGAATGATAAAAGTGAATTAGACATTGTATTGTCTTCATTTGTAGACATGAATAAAAGGATAATTTCTAATTTAGTAGAAACCCACCCTCGCCTAAGTGAAAAGGGGAAAAATGTATAAATTAACGGGAAAAATGGGAGTAAATGGGAGTGTGTGCTGTTATTAATTAATTCTCTCAGGGTTCCCTCCTTTAAGCGAATACACCACATCCGTGTAACGGCTGATGAATGTAGTCAAAGCTTTTAATTTTGCCTTTCTTTGAATTTCTTATCGCTTTCGTTTCAGTTGAGTAAAGCAAAACCATGCAGTACCAGTACCTACTTGTTAAGAATAAGGGGAAGGAGTCCAATGCGTTCTTCTTCTTCTTTCATGTGTTCTCGTGCATTGTAAACCCTTTTATTTCTTCCAAACCACTTCACTGCAACAATAGACACATTTTCGACTTTAATTGAATATTAGCGAAATGTGGAAACGAGATATTGAGAGAGTTATATTGTTTTGAAAGTAATTGTCATTCAGATTGTAATTATATATTAAAAATTAACAGATACCTTGAAAAATACTTCTTCATAAAATTAAAAATTGAATTGTTAAGTAATTGGTAGAAAAGGACTATATTTTAGTACAGTACTATATTACTACTAATTTTGCGCATGTAATTTTACAGAATCATACTTATCTATACCTATATGCTATAGGAGCATTTCCATTCTTTTATTCAGTATATTGTGGATTTTACTTGTGATACAAAAACTTTCCATTTTAGTGGTAACCTAATAGAAATACAAATTTAAAGAAAAGTGAAAGGAAGGATATAATATTCAAATATCTTCCTTAACTATATTCAATCATTTAAACTTGGATTTCTATATATAGTATGTATAGGCATAGCCTGACTGTGTAATAGGAAATAAATCCAAGAACGGAAGAATCCGGTCTTGAACACAAAAGCAACCGACACAAACGCTTGTCTTATGAAATAGTTGGGTTTTGTGGTTTGAAGAAGGTTTCCTTGAGTGTAGCTTACAAATAACCTTTGTTTACATCAATGTATAACTTCAGAATTCAACTTTTGCTGTGTTTATTTACTTTTTACGATTTCTGAATTTTTTATAAGCACAAGCTGCTCTGTACACAAGAAAAACAGTTTTCCCTTTCACTTTGGTATAATATACAATACCCACACACCATAATATTATTTTCGTGCGTATATGTAGTAAATACGTATAAAGCGTGCCTATAAGTGCTGGTGTGTATAGTCATATCGGTGTAATACAAAGAAAGCTACCTACAAATTTCAGTTTCAGTTATTGAAACTCCCTACTACATAATACAGCACATAATGTACATCAATTTCGTGCAGGATAATAAAAAATAAATAGTAAACGCATTGAAAAATTGTAGTGAGTATATTTTTTGAAATTATTGTTGACTACATTCATAGGGAATATTTGATTATGCATACATTGAGTAAGTTTCTTCTATTATCATCCTCCATACTTCGGGTAATAATGGTTTGAATGTGTATTCTCACATTACACACGTAGCATCTAACCGTAATTGGTATTTTTGTAGGGTTGCGGGACTTTGTGTTCACTCAAGTCAACCATTCGGGTTTAAATAAGCATTTACGGCCCACTCACTTTGTCATTGTACTATATTCTCCTCTATACACGCCTACTACTATAGTACTACTGTATAGGAGTAGCACAGAGAGGAAGTATGAAGTACGTACACACTACTAAGTCAAGATTATAATGGAGTGAGATAACCTACACAAAAGTGAACAATGCGAAGGAAAACTTTCTCCTGACAAGAAAGAACTTTTGACAATGAGACAAAAAGGATGTAGGAAAATCTCACTTACTGTTAGAGCGACCTACGTAATAGCTATGTAATATTATGTCGCAGATAGAGAAACTAAACTACTTCTAGTACAACCACTACTACTACCGCCACAACAAATACCCACACACACATGCCTATACTACTACATAAGTACGTATGAAATTCTTGGCTTGAAATACAAGTAGTGGTAGTAGTGGTAGTTTTAGGTGTAATGTTATATTTTATAAGGTTGGAGTAAGAGAGAATAGTCAGTTACGCTACAAAAGGAATGAAAGCAGTGAACAACAAATCAAATTCACTTATGGCCGTTAGGAGTTGGCCATGTATGACAAAGATAAGAAGTTGTCATCTCATTATTTGTTTAACATTGTGCGAGTACCTACCAAGTTTTTCCAGGCGCCACTTCACAACCCAAATCCAGCACAACGACGGTCACTACCATATTATTTGTATTTCTCCAGCCACACGAAACTCAAGTAAGCATAGGCATTAAGCCATATAGCATCTAAATCGTCGTCGTTACTCGTGTCACTCACTTTCTCCTGAAATTAAGTAAAGGTATATAACATACAGGTAGCTATATAAATACCCGCAATGTATATACCGTCTCCTTCTTCAGCAGTGTATTTAATATAATATTTGTACAACCACTGGTGGGAAAATATTTTCTTTCCCGATATCCTACAGTGATGAATTTCCTTGTGAATATTAGTACAAAACATAATATCCCGATTTTACTGGTATGGACAAAAAATATGCAAATCCCGTAAAAACAGGATAATTCTATAAAATATAATAATAAGCTTTTCCCATTTTTGCCCAAGATACCAAGAAATTTTTTGCATTTTAGAACTTAACCCGGAAAATTATATTTCCATACAATTCTGAACCCGAGGAGAATCCGAAATTTTTTTTCACACCATCCCGAACCGTGAACCCGAACCATTGCTCGAACCCGAACCGAACACCAAAAAATCTGTTCGGCTCCACCTCTACGGTATACTATGTCGCAGGATCGAGAGTTTTTTCCACCAACGTAAGGTCCATATACTTACAAGAATATGTACAGAGTTCGGAAACAAGTAAGAGGTATAGTCTAAAAGAGAATGCCTATAAAGGGTCTTTTTCGGGTGAATGGATAATTGCGCTATTACTAACGTTAAAGAGGATTGAGTGTTGAAAACGTGGATCAGCAGAGCTATTTTATGAATGAGTCTTCAAACATGAACTTTGAGTTTGACAATAATCGTTGAGGAAATTCTTCGTAGCGCATTGACATCATGCTCCAGATTTTCTCCGAATAAGTGAAACCTATTCAAAGTCAAATCGTAAATACATAGTAGTCCTCGCATTCGGAGTGTGAATGGAATGGAAGTAAATACTAGAAAGGCTATGAAGCTTGAAATGTCAAATTTAAATAATTGCAAATAGTTGCTGTTGTGTATGTGAAGCATTCCAGCGCTTGGACATTACTCCTTCTTGAAACTGCTTTGCTTTTTCTTGCAGATTTGTCTGTGCGTGTGTCTTGGGTGTATATATGCTGTGCAATCGGTTTATTTACGTTGAGAGGACGAAAGAGTGATGGGGTTTTGAATTATTTACAGATATGACGTACGGGACAAGCCGGCCCCGGACGCTAAGCGATGGTCTGACTGGGGTGACAGAGTCTACTTCCAAGCTTTGTCCGAACCAGCGCACCTCTCAATTCAAGATCTGAGAAACGAGGACGAAGGCGTGTATCGATGTCGTGTCGACTTTAAGAACTCACCCACTAGAAATATAAGGATCAACTTGACCATCATTGGTGAGTCATTTGTACTTTAATACATAAAAGGATGTATGTGGAACAGTTTTTACTGCATTAAGTCCTCCGACACTGTAGATAAACAGACACAGTCGAGTGGGATGGACAGACAGACGACAGAAAAGTACTTAGCAACATTACATGACTCAATTTGACACGGCATTACATTTGTTACCACCTCACACCACACTATATCCCGTACTTGAATGTTTTCCTCATGTGTATACACAGAAGGAGACTACACGGGTCTTTTTATTATTACTTTTCTATGGACTATTTATAGTAAATGATGGCCCATTACATTACATTAACTTTGACTCGGGCAAATCGAACACTCCTTCAATTTAATCATAGCCACTGGACTGCTTTTTGAAAAACGTGTGTCTTTTGTGCTGCTTCTGCCAAACGAACCCACTTTTTATCCTAATGGCAGACCTACATAGTTACTGATATGACATTTCCCAGTTGATCGAGTGGACAGTCATGTGATTTGATGTGTCCTCTGTCCCTAGGCATCACACATGAGAATATTTCACCTTATAAAAATAATTCGGCCACCAGAACTTTGTCATTGTCCCCTTTATTAATAATATCAGTAAGTAGAGACGTAGGAATAGTATTAGTGTAGTAACACTACTGACATAAAATTTCTACACTAATATTCTACATACTTAGGAACTACTATAAGGTTCCTAGGTAGGTTTAGACAATTTCAGGCATATGTATGTACATTTTCTTTTATTAGTGCGAGAATGAGACATGAAACATGTCTGTGAAGGAAAAAGCAGAGACAGAGAGAGAGATAGGAGGGTTGATATGTAATGTATGTAGTTTTATGAGTTGGTATATTGTTAAGCTATACATACCTAGTTAATAATGACATTATCTTTTGGGAACGTATAGTTAGTTACCTGGAAGGTTTTATTTGTTCGGAGATACTAGAGCAGTTAAGGAATGTTATGGGATGGGTGTAGGAAGAAAAGGTTTATTTTATATACTATAGAGAGACATTTGGAGGAAATATGATTTCTGGAGAGTATGAGTGGTAATAGTTGACTTTCAACTTGGTTTCCTATTGAATGTCATGCCATAATAGTTTTTATTCTGGCATTGGCAACTGACAAGAGATCTATCTATCTTGGAAATCTGTTCTTCTCCCTCCTTTCCAAAAGCCTGATGAGCAGAGAGATGAGGAAACTGAATTTAGAATGCGCAAAGGAAACCGCAGTGCCTTTGGGTATTTCCTTTCTGACAGAAATTCTTTTCCACATTATTTGCTTTCACACCCCATCAAAAGCCAAGGACAAGACGTTATATTATTTACTTTATTATACCACTCTCAACAGCCTCAACAACTCCATCCCTCTCTCTCTCTCTACCAAAACATCTACAAACTTATTACATTACAAAATCTCACTCGCAACAGATCAGGGGCAATGAGAGCTTCCTTATGTAAACCCAAAAATCCATTTTAAGTACCACAAATTGTACCTAAACACTTTTACATATAATTCGGTTACATTTCCCCCATAACGACTAAATTCACACCACACCTCTTAAAAACTCCGGTAGGCAAACCATAGTTTATTTTTTAAATCAGAAATTACTGGAAAGAGTGCATTTATAATTTACGTTATGTTTTTGTTTTCAAAAATCTACATTTATCTCAGTAAAAATAAAACTACAGGAGAAATATTTTATGTGCGTGGTAGAGAAATCGGGGTAAAACAATTTTTCTGGTTTAATCTCTATATTCCGGGCAACAACAACAGCGGAATATCACTTGGCCGTATAAATCAGCTTTTTTATCGCAGAAGGTATCCGTAATCCCCGTTATCCTTCATCCCAAGGGTCATGCCATGATAGACAAGCTCATCATCTCCATCAGTTCAACTTAACCGAGCCCTGGTGCACCTTACATACATATGAGTTCATGTTTCCAGAAAATGTGTCAATATATTATCCAATGAGCTTATGAAGTCTGCAGCTACTACCACTACTACTAGTATACTCTGGTACTACATCCACAAGTGCACTGAGAGAGAAAGGTTAACCTACATAGCCTGGTACATGGTACAAAGCATGTAGTAATAAAGATATTGCTGTTGGTAACTATGTGTGTAGTGAATAGAGATCCTAAGTAAGAAAAGTGGGACATATATAAGCATCAGGTGTACTCGTTTCCCCTCTTTCTTTCTGTGTATGAAATGAATGTCTGTCTACAGAGAAAGCAGTGAGAGGAAGAAAAGAGAGAAAGATGGGAATGGTTAAAAAGATATATAACCGGGTATAAAAATAATCTAGAGCGTTGTTACCATAAGATAGATTCTAAGATGTGCTGAACGTATAAACGAGTACACCACACACATTTCCCCACACAGAATACATCCACATACACATTTCGGTTGTAGGAGTTTGTGTACAGGAAGCAAAGAGAGAGGAGTACTACTACTACTACGGGGAAGTGCATTCTGTACAGGCAACCTGGTGTGGTGGTAGCCGTGTGGCACAGGAGCAGTTGGCCAGGCCGTTGTATTATTATTGAAGACTTACATGTTAAAATCGTATGCTCCGTTGGTTTACTGGGTAGTTATTCGAGTGTGAGTAAAAAACGCGCGAGGATGTGTTATATTATGTTATAATATCCTATGCGAGTTTTTGCTTCTTTTTCTCCATACGTCTCTGTGTGCATGTATTTTATGAGCAGATCTTTGTAGCGTAAGTAGACTGAAAGTAGCTTTCTGCACAAGGAAGGAAAGCAATTTCCCTCCTTTCATATTTCACACGGACTCTTGTATATAGCGCTTTGGTATTCTTATATATACAGGAGAATTGTGGATATATTACAAGAAATGGCATATTAAAGAGGTGAAAGGCGGCAACTGGAAGCTTCTCCTTTTTATGGCATATAGATTAACACAGAATGCTTTCACACTTTAAATCACCCCGTTCCTCTCCCTGTGTTCCCTGTATGAAAACTTTCTAAAAATATATCACTCAAGGCTAAAATATATATCTGGGCAATCCAAGCACAACATTTCCCTCTCAATTTACAATGGAGAAATTTTACGCGAAAACAATATGGTGAAATGCATACTTTTTACCATGCACACTATACACTTCCTTACCGACGCTCATCGATTACGTATTACCTATACAAAATACAAATACTCGTTGTAAAGATTGTAAAGATTGAAAAATAACAGCAAGTCCATGTAGTACGTTCCTGTATAGGTATAGGCAAACTCTAAGTAGGTATATAGGTAATATTCTTTGGAAGAAGAAGAAGAGATTGCAAATTGTATGCCAATGATGGGTTGGGGCTTCGTGGGAAGAAAATGTTTGAGCGTATAGTTCATCCAGAACAAGAGCAAGACGAAAACAAAGGCAATTTGTGTAAGGGAAAGAAGAAAAGCGTGTTTGTCACATTAAATGTGATCGACAGAAAAAGATAGGTCGGTTGGGGAAAGTCATGTCACTCTGGCTGTTTATGGACTGTAAATATGTGATGTGAGGGGCGTAGTATTAGTAGAGAGGTAGTCTTGATCTCTTTCCGCGTATTTGTTACAGTAAGTACATCACGGACCAAAACTTCCATTACTAATGCCACTACTCTACGAGTATAAGTACTACAGCACCTTTTCCCCAATACCTATATAGATGTATAGGTAGTTCTCTATATGTAAGACACAAAAACACTCAGACACACACACACAATATGCAATAGAAGAGGAAGAGCATAAATTCACCACAGTGCAGTGGTGGCAGTGGCACACGGCCGTCACTAACGGGAGAAGAGTAAAAAGGTTGACTAAGAAAGTGTGATAGGACATGGGATGGAAGGAAGGTATCTGCTGGCTCGTCTTTTGGGGGGCCATCAAAGTGTCATCAACTAGGGATCCAATGTGGCTTTAATATCTGTTTGGCAAGACGACTCGCTGGAAAAAAACCAACCCTCTTTACGACTCGTAAAAACAGACGAAATATCTAAAACGTAGTGGAACTTGCAGCTTTTTCTCTTTTATACTTCAAATTGTAGAAGAGGTTACTTGCATATATCAAATGTAAGCTATACATATTATACATGTACTACATTTTGCTAATATAATGTAAGTATGTGTATATATGTATTTATATAGCTTTGGTATAGTTATAATATATTGTAGATTTATACATGGGAGGAATTGCTTTCATTATAGTTTTTTCTAGAGACATAGTGTGGGATCACAGTGTGTGGAATGACTTGTGTCGTCGTAGTTGCCATACGAAATTTTATATACGAGAGGGAATCAGAATTTAGTGGGGATGTTGAAATAATAAGAGTTTGAAAAGTTTTATATATAAGTAGGAATTGTTACATATAAGGGAAGTCAGAAGGCGAATTGAGTGTAAGTCTTTTAAGATTTGTTCTTTTCTTGGATTTCAGTTTTGGTTTGGCTTTGGCAAACCGTAGGTTTAGTGTCAGCCTTCACAAAGGGACGTATTGCAAATAGACTCGCTTACGTACATCAGGCACGACATTCTGCACTGGGCACAATGATTTGCCACACTACTCTTCTTCTACTATATGCTCCCTCAATTTCTTCTCCACGTAGACTGTAAAAGATACTTCGTGTCCTTTTTGTATCTTTTACTGCCTTTAAAAGACGCAAAGTAATTTCTTACCTCGCAGATCAGTTTTCGCACAGTCAACTCAACAACCTTCTCTTTCAAAGTCTCCTTCATTCCTTTTCTCTCTTCCTCCGTCTTCTTCTGCTGCAATGGGAGAGAATGCAATTCTGTACATTAAGTACAAAGGGTCATAATATAAATGTACATTTATTTCCAGCGTTCCAGCATAGAATTGCATAATATACATTTTTACGCTAAGGGAGCTGTGATATAATAAATATTATGTTCAGTAAAGCTATAGACTAACGTTATCTGTATGTTAGATAAACCAATACAAAGTTTATATATTTCTTCACTTTTCTAATTACATAATTTTGCCAAAAGGATAATTTACGGGTAGAAAGTTAGCTTCCTAATAATGTCTACATAGAAATTTACACCAAAAACTTCCGAAACACAAAGCAATCTTAAAATTTTAGTACTGATATTTACTCCAACGGTTCTGTCAATTTATATTATTATTAAATTCAATGTTAATATAAAAATCGTGAACAACATAGGAATGAATAAAAATTGAAAAAAAAATATAAAAAGATAAAGTGAAAACGTTAGTAATTTGATTATTGTGATAATCAAAGGTTGATTCATCTAAGAAAGCTTACACACCAAAGAATTGTTAAATGTTATGAGTTAAAATTTTCACTGTATTGATGTAGGTTAAAATATTTCAAAATTGATTGGTTAAATAGATGAATTCCTATGTTATAAATATTGAAATGTATGTCCACACTCTGTGATGAAAGGGTAATAAATGCATGAGGTTAATGAGGTATTAAATGACTGCGGCATTGCGTATTACATACGAGGTTATGGTTTGTACAATAATTGAGATTTTTAAATACCTATATATATTAGGTGTACAGGTGTAGTTGCACTTACGCACTTAAATTCAGAATGTTATTGCTGTAGCAAAAAAAACTTGACAAAGGAGATTTATTTAGAGCTGTATGAATGAAAACAATGTATAAGGGCAATAGGTATATAATATTTTTGTGAATGAGTCAACATAATAAGAATTGGCTCTGGTAGTAAAACACATTACATTCACTCATGCGTTTCTTGAAATCAATTTATCTCAACTTGAGTATTCATGGCATAAGACATGTCATGTCCGGAACGAATCTAGAGTGAACCTTAGAACGAACTATGAATTGTATATTACAAGGGCGAGTTTCTGAATGGATTTTGCAATGGTTGGTGATTATATCTCAATACAAGTGGGTTAATGTTATATATAGGTTTATGGTTTTGTATATATGAGAAAATGCTTTATTCTGGTGTAGCCTGCGGTATGTTATTGTTTTATTGTTGAAGCTGTGTAGTTTTTGTGCTTTGTGTAACTTTTTCACGGATGTGGATCTCGGATCACCTGGTTTTTGAGGTAGTAGTAGTGATTGGACTCTGAGAAGCGCTGTGTAACCAGTGGAACATGAATACTAAGGGAAACGTTGCTATCTTTTGCAAATAGCCCTCCAGACCAATAGAGATACAACAAGAGAACACAATAAACCTTTATATTTCATTGGGAAAACATATTTTTCCACTTAGAGTAAGTAAGCAAGTAGCAAATAGAATTGTCGGCTGGCTTACTTTCTTTAGCGTGTCTCAGCCACTTTCTCAGCCAGGAGAAAACTCTTTTCCTTTCAGTCTGTTTGCATTATCCATCATAAAAGACGAAGAGAGAGAGAGAGGTCTCTCATGAAGAAACTTTTTCAACTTTATAGAAATTACAAACCGCGGAATAGAATTAGACCACACACAGAGCCACATAACCCTATAACTATATAACAGCTGCATTATATATATAGTTACATTCTCTTGGTAAGTTATGGGACTGACCCTTTTTAGTCTCATTAGTAATTTACAGAAAATCTTTTCAACTTTCCTATAAATTTACACTTACTAAAGTATAGTATGTTCATTCTTCCTATTAAAATATTAGTGACACACTTGCCAGGGCTATATATGCCATATATATCTGGTAAACAAGATAACATCCGTATACGCTGCAATGCACACAGAAAGCTAAACACTTATAAATCAGATGTATCCTTGTAGTGTATAGAAGTCTGCACTTAAGTCTGAAACTTTTTCTGGTACAAGTACTACAACATGCTGTCACTATTTAGTTTAGTATTATTTCTATACAGCAATAATAAGAAATGCTCTGTGTATAAGTACACATAGGCGTAAATTCTGGTTGTATAGAAAAAGTGTAACAGTGTATATTTTTGCGACAGCTGTGACAAATGGAAAATTGTTTGTTTTAATGTTTCTCTGCACTTGTAGGAAAAAGTTGATGCAGGACAGCTGGGAAATACGTTGTTGTGTTGTTTTCTGCCTTGGTGCAATGTAATGTTATGACATGAAATGACATGACACAGCGTTTTTACGTTTATAGCTATTTTATAGTGTTGTGAAGCATCTTAACTCTGTTTCAATCACTTCACGCCATACAAACAGCCGAACAAGACGTCTTTTTGCTCTATTATATCCTTCTGTATGAAGCCATCAATAAATAAAACTCGGGGAAAAATTTCAGCACACAAAAATATTTTCTTCGGGTGTGTGTGCGGACTGCTGCTCAGAGACCTTTGTTCCATGTGTTTGAATAAGTAACAAAGTAACACGCATGAACATATTGTATTTTATATATGTGTAGTATATACATATATAGGGTGTAGTGTGTACTGTGTCTTTATACACGGGAGAAAGTCATAGACAGTCACATGTATAGGGAGAAGAGATGTAAGATACGGTAATTGAATAATATTTTGACACAGGAGAATTTAAGGGGAAGGGAGGAAAGAAAGATCCTAATTTCATTTATTTCCTCACACACACGACTCTTTTCTCTGTATCTTGTTCCATAGGATAACTTTGTTCCCGTTTTAGTCACCGATGAGTTCCACAGCTTTGGTTTCCTTTTCCGATGCCTTTTGGCTTTCACACGTCATAAAATATCATTCAGCCATTTATACATACACCTCCAGAAGAATCTATGCTGTGTGTCTCTGTGTGGTAAGGCCTAGCCAGGGTAAAACATAACTGGGAAATAAAAGTGTGAATTATTTCTTGTGTTACTCCACTTTGTTTTATTTGGTGGTGCTTCATGAAATATTGCTAAATCAATTTCCTGTGTGTGCACTACTGCATAAGTTGTAAATAATTTTGATTGATATTGTTCCACCAGTAGTAAGTTAAGCATTTCTTTTCTTTCAGCTATTCTATTGTGTTGTATCTGTACCTATATAGAGAGAAAAAGAAAGTACATATATATTGGCCGTAAAGAAAGATAACAAATTGCTTAAAGTTACTTGAGTACTCTTCTATGCACAATTCATGGTATTTTTCGCTTTGGAAAAAAGAATGTTATTTTTTCGAGTTTTTATTATTGCTCTTCGTCCTTTCATTTACTCCTGGCATGGATAGAGAAAAGAATGAAAGGCAGAAAGAATTGTAGTAGATATTTACACAAGTAACTAAGAGTCTCTCTCCATTGCATTGCGGTGTGGTGGCTTCTGGATTTTTCGTCTATGCTATAAACTAAAAGAAACACGGGAAGTTATGTATGTATGTGTGTATTTCTTTCGAATTGTCTTTTGTCGAGAAAGATTCTACGTCAGTGCGTCTACAATAGTACCTCCTTTTTCTTCTCTTTATTTATAAGCTATACTATGCTTGGTTTGGTTCGAGGGTTCTGAAGTTTGCTCTGAGAAAATGGAGCAAATTGAATTGGAATTCAAGACAATTGGAACGTAGTCTTATCTTCCTTAGGCAAATTGATCGATATTCTCAACAGGAATACCACGATGAGACGCATATAATATAACTGATCGTAAGTTCATCACAATCTGCTTAACCTTCTATGAGCAAAACGTTATCGTATGCCAAAATTCTTTATAATCAGAATATATAGGTACAAGGAATATATACAGATAGTATATAAGGAAAAGGGTGGTGGAACAAGAAGGATATGTAAATGGGTATGCCGTGGCACGTCTGTAATCAGAATCAGTTGGGACCGTGTCTTCAATAATTGGAGCACGTTGTAAATTCTACGGATGCAAACATCAGATAAAACTACGCAACGTACATTCTTCCATGTTGAATATCTCTCTGTAGTAAAATCGGCTATAGAGACACGGAGCACGCAGTCCGCAGCTTTTGCATATAAAGTGACAACAAAACAAAAGCTGACAAATTGCTAAAAGTTGTGCAAAGGAAACATTGTCCTTTCAATGTTTAACAGCAAAAGAATGGTAAAATGTGACATACATCTGAACATTTGTCATTTACAACAGCCCCCACCCATCTATCTTACAAAGAGTATTTAAAACACCTTTTCCGTCAGTTCTATCAATGAACACATCAATCCTTCCTTTTATCCATGTTCTAATAATAATTAATAATTATGCCAAAATACACGCACTGGAAAGAACCAAATTATTATTTTGCAACGAAATGATTTGTAGAAGAATTGTATCTACGTTTATGACAGTTACTGGAAGTTAAAGAATCAATATCAGTTCATTGCAATTAATAATAATAATTAGCGTACGTTTATGTGAAAAACCTACAATCAATTATTACTAAGAAATTACAATGTAATTCAGTTTTTTATTGATTGACTTAAAAAACTATTTAGATTGAAATCTAAAAAAAATTCACACTTGGAATTAGATATAGCTTTGTGAATACAGCACTAACCCTTCGTTTAGCTGCTCTGTAATTATTTGTATTTACCTACGCTTATGACGGTTATTGCAAGTTCAAGAATCAGTTCATTAGTTCATTGCAATTTAAAATATCAGAATTATTGCAACTTAAGGATGGATTACAGTTACCGTGCAATTTGCATGCAATTTTGATGCAATTCCCGTGCTATTCGATCATTGCTCTGGAATGGAAAGTCTGGAGCCTACTAGAAATTTCTAGTAGGCTCCAGTTTCCTTCGACAGTTGACATTTTTTCGAAAAATTAGGAGTACATTATGATAGAGCATTTCATTAGCTGGATAAATAGAAATCGGATTTTCAATCCGACTTTCCATTCCAGAGCAATGATCGAATAGCACGGGAATTACATCAAAATTGCATGCAAATTGCACGGTAACTGTAATCCATGCTTAAAACACTTTAAAACGCTGCAGAAACGTGAGAAACCTGCTAAAAGTTGTGATTAATAATAACAATGTGATTCAATTTTTTATTGATTGACTTAAAAAAACTATTTTGTTAAAATGTAAAAAAAACTCAAAAAAATTCATGCTTGGAATTAGTAGCTTTAGCGTTGAAGGCTGAATCCAGCACTAACCCTTCGTTTAGCTACTGTGTAATTATTTTCATCACGATTTGCATTTGTTCGTCCTGCCTCAACTGTAGCTAGTTAGTTCTGTGCTTAAAGCAGGAGAGTTTTGGGCAGTAAATGTGTTGCTTTCATTGGAAACGATTGGATTTTTTGGCAAGGCAGATAAAAGTTCCGGGTTCATTGCTATATTTCTTTGAATGTGTGGTAGTTGTGAGGCATTATTTATCAGGGAAATAGTCTAAAAGTGTGTTTATTATGATATACGATCTGTTCGTGGAATGCAATGTAATAGAATTGAACTGGCAGTGGTGGTGGTCTATTAGCTGTATACCTCCAGAACACACACAGGAAGCTGTACAAACCCGTCTTAGATCAATTCTTATCTATTAGCTAACTTTCTGAGAAGCTGTAGTGTAGGATAAGAGTATTACATGGATTTTGGGTAAAGTGAGTAGTAGTGAGTACACAGAGAAGCAAATGAACTCAGTATGTGAGTCAGGCTTTGGCTTACATCTCTCCCACAACAACAACCATCCATCCCCTCATTCAAGAAGAGGAATGTAGGATGAGAAACATCTTTAAAAAACAGAAAAAGCCCAGACTTTCACCACAACACCAATCTCCAGTATTTCTTGCCCGGATAAAGCTCTGTGGCTTGTACTTCTCTCTCTCTACTACATATGTTTTGTAAGCTGATCCTTATTTCGTATTCTTGTTTGTATTGAGCTACTACATTATATATACCTACCTACTATATACTAATATAATGCATATATATATATAGGTATATGTATTACTTATATGCCTACAATTTCTACACACACGGGATAAATACACATTTCGTATTTGTAAAGCTCTCTGAGTGCTTTTACGCATGGAATCTTGTTTGTGTACAAGTATAATAAATAGATAACATAATATTATCTCTATATACTTATATACAAATAGGAGATATGGACTAATATGACTTTTTCTTTTTCCAAGATAGGTACATACACATGTGTACACACTAAAAGTGAAAATTGTGTGCCGTTTCTCCTGCCAATAGTTTACTAAAGTATGTACGAATGTATTTGAGTATAAGTTTAAACAAGGATAAATCATACTGCTATATAATACATGTGCACGTACTACAAGATGCAGCTCTATATACGCACACACACAGAGCAGAAGCTTTTTCCTTGAGTTTACTTTTAGTTCAAGATAGCGTAAACTATCTTGTCCTCCTTTTCCTTTTTAAAGTCCCTGAAGAATCCCGATTCAAAATACTAAGTCCATGACTATCTTCAACTTCGTAACAATGCTGAGAACCCTCATGTTAATAGTAGGGCGATATAAATGTATGTATTATACTAAAGTGTGTAAGTTTCCTATACTACTCTAAGTATACTAGTATATACCTTTATATGCGTTTTCTGTATTTTATTTACTGGTAGAGTCTGTAGTGTGATACCTTGTTATGATTATATTTTTAAAAGTATGTGTAATAGTGTTATATAGAAGTGTTGGTGTATAAATTTGCGTGTAATGGTAGTATGGTAGTTGGTAGGAGTAGTGTGTGGCAGTTTTGAGTTGGGTGAATGTAGAATGTAGATCAAGAAGAAAAACGAGTGTGCAAAGAAATGTCGAAAAATATTAATGGGTTCCTGTGAAAGGAAAGGATAGGAGAGAGAGAGAGAGACGGAGGATGGAATGAAAGGCTGTTCTGAAGCTTTTTCAATATTTCTTCAATGAGCGCATTTAGTCGAAGAGTTAAAGCACTTGTGAGAAAAGATGCTCGTGCACAACAAAAATTCATTCCCATCTAAATATTGATTACAAGTTTTTGGAAACTTTTCAAACATTATTATGTTACCTCTCTTTGGTGTTACTCGTGTTATGTACCAAGAGACTGTTTTCAATGCGATGAAATTCCACTTGACTCCATTCTTGTCATTGTGTAAGCTTGAAATACGAAAGGCGAGTGAAGTGTGTGCGATTCATGGAATAAGTAACGTCCCGATTTAGCGTGTTGACGTTTATTGCTAACTTCACGGTGAATCATGAAGGCTAAGCAGAACCAGAAGAAAAATGAAACTTTTCCTCAGAATTATCACTCAGGCGCTTGCATATCAATAAGCAGTTAGCACTAACTTAACATCATTAACTTCGTGGAACACTAGAATTACCTTTGATTATCACAATAATCAAATTACTAACGTTTTCACTTTATCTTTTTTTTCCAATTTTTATTCATTCCTATGTTGTTCACGATTTTTATATTAACATTGAATTTGATAATAGTAAGAAATAACAGATCCATTTGGGTACATGTCCGCACTGAAGTTTTAGTAAGACTACTTACTTTGTGTTTCGGAAGTTTTGGCATAATAATTTCTATGTAGACATTATTAGAAAGCTACTTTGTATGTATTGTGATTACGTCTGTCCATCTGTCCGTATTAACACAATAATATTATTACCACAATAATCAAATTACTAACGTTTTCACTTTATCATTTTATATATTTTTTTCAATTTTTATTTATTCCTATGTTGTTCACGATTTTTATATTAACATTGAATTTAATAGTAATAGTAAATTAATAGATCTATGGGAGTAAATGTCCATACTAAATTTTTAAGACTACTTACTTACTTTGTGTTTCGGAAGTTTTTAGCATAAACTTCTATGTAGACATTATTAGGAAGCTACTTTATATGTATGTGATTACGTCTGTCCGTCCATGACCTCCATAACTCACGAACGGATTAACACAATGTGTTTACACTTTTCATACGTGATTTTTGGGTCACAACGAAGGTCAAGTTCAAAAATTGGGCCAATCGGCGACATTCAATATTAAGTAGCGGCCATCTGTCCGACTATATATCACAGCGATATCTCGTCAACGAACTGACTTAGTAATTCGTTAAAAATTTTCTGATAAGTCAGTTGACAAATGACAACACAACTGACAACAACAGTTATTACCTAACTGTTATGCAACTTACATATTCTTGTATCGTATATACTTCCGCTACTTATTACATCCGTTTCCCAAGGGTTTATTGTCAGTGTAAAATTTAAAATACTTGGTAGTTTGTCCTTTGCCTTCTGTGAGTGAATCTGACTTAATGAGGTATCTTTATAAGTATAACATGATTGAGATGCTTTTATGATTTCTCTGAAATTGAAAGTTTGAGCAACGAGTAAAGATGATTATACAATTGGATTGTTGTAATTTATGAGTGCCCAGGAATAGTATTGTATAGTAAACATATGTTTGAATGTTACATAGAAAGGGAGAAAGTTAACTTAAGTAATGTGAAACGTTATTGGTTTGCATAGTACTAAAATCGTAAAATTCTTTGAAAAAGATAAGCCATGTAAGAACATACATTATATATTTTGATAACATGTATATATGTGTGTTCTGTATTCAGTTTGTTTATGGATAGATATATGATATGTATTTGTGTGTGTGTTTGTGAATGCAAGGAGAGATGTATATGGAAGAGTGTTGTGTAAGTATTGAAATAGGAACTGTATGATGAAATCCTTGTGAAAGTGGAGTTGTAGGTGCCATAACGTGCCGCTTTCCTGGTTGCTTTGCTATAACCCTCACAGATTTCCTGAAAGAGATGTTGGAGAGAGCAAAGTTTTCAGCTTTTTCATTTCATGTGAACAGAACGAGTGGAAAAGTGAATCAGTCAGATAAAGTTACCTAACAAGCTGTCAACAAGAAACCTTAGGATTATTTAGAGTTTTCAAGGTGTAGTAGCAACAACAACCATCATAACATTTCACTCAACCATTAACTGCTCTGGGAAATGAATACCTTCCCACCTTCCCAGTCAAAGGCCACACGAGAAGTAATGATGAAACCTTTTCAAAGATCGAAGATACATTTTATAAATAAGTTTTTCCAGAACGCTTTCTGTGAATTCATCTCCAATTTTTTCTTTTGTACCTTCTCCTAGAAATACTTCCTATATAGATATTTTATCACTATCATGAGATTTTCGTGGAATCGTGGATATTGTGATTTACATGTTAGCGAGAATGAATGATGGCAACTTTTGCTGATTATGGCAGCTCGAGTTAATGTGTTACTTATTCAAAGAATTGTCACATAAATACAACTCACGTGCTACACAATGCTATATGTAGCAAATAATATTATACTCAAGGAAGTTCTTACTTCTTTCATGCCGAGTTGTTGGAATACATTAATACGTTGTAAAATTATATCTGTAATCTTTCTCCACTTTTCTCTCTGATGGAATATTTGTAACCTCCGATTTTTCAGGTACCCTTTTTCTTACACTACACAGGATTTTCCTGATACACTTTCGGTGTACTCAAGTACTTATTATCTGTATAATGTGTGATGATTGGACTGTGTCATTGATGAAGGTGACAATTGTGTTTAATTGACAATAAAATTAAGGACGTAACTTGACTAAGAAATAAAAACGTAAATTGTAGTTACAGGGGAATTTTTTTATACTATATAGTGAGATAGAACACGTCTGAAGTCATAAAGTTGCTAATTATTGTAAGCCAGGATCCAAGCTACTATTTTTCTGTCGTACATAAATCTCAAAGTACACTAAAGTTATATAGTATCTATATTAGTTGTTCGTTAAATGCTTTCAAATGTATTAGTACTGCTTCCTGCTAGTCCAATTGCGCATTTCAAGTAAGTTCTAAAATTCAGGAGTATTATATTACACTTTTACAGGTAAATAAAATTTCATTAGAAAAGAAGGGTAAACAACCTATAGCTGGATCAGATTGCATTAGCTGCAAATAATATAAATTGAGTGATAGGTTTGTATCAAAAAGTTTTTTAATCTTGTTATCTGCTTGCGCTTTGAAATATGGAAAACAAACTTTCAGTTTCGATGGAATAATACTCTGAATAATTGATGATGTCAGTATTATTGACAAAGTCTATAGTCAAAACAAGTCACAAGTTATTAAATAAGTACGCAATTTTGACAAGATGTACCTTGTTAGTGTTAGAGTTGTATTAAAAGCAAAGCTTGTTTATGATAATAACAAGAACAAGCAAAACCTTCGTCTTTAAAAGTCGAGATTTGCCTATGTAGTACATAGAGATAGTACATAGTCTGTACTAGAGAGAAAGAATTTCGTTTATTTGAAATCACCGTCACAAAATTATGTGCCTGCCATTTGACACGGTAGATTTATCTTTTTATTATTTTTTTTTCAATTTTTATTCATTCCTATGTTGTTCACGATTTTTATATTAACATTCAATTTAATAACAGTAGAAATTCATAGATCCACAGGAGTAAATATCTGCACTAAATTTTTAAGACTACTTACTTCGTGTATCGGAAGTTTTTGGCATAATAATTTCTATGTAGACATACTACATAGAAATTACGACATATGTAGGAAGCTACTTTGTATGTATGGTGATTACGTCTGTTCGTCCATAACCTGCGTAACTCACGTTTAATTCACTCACGAGTAACTTACTCATGATTAACAACATCATAAGTACATTACAAAATAGCAAACAAGTTAATAAAGGTTTAAATTAATTAATTAAACTTTGAGGGTAAATTAAATATAGTTATATAAGTGATTATGTAGAATATTACAGAATCCTTTGAGTACACTCATCACAACTTTATGCGTTAATTCTTTCAGTTTTTCTGTATAATGTTGTACACTACCAGTAGTCATTAATTAATACTGTTGGTTACCTATTATTTCCGTCCCGAATTATTTCCGTCCCTACATTACTTCCGTCCCAATTATTTCCGTCCCGAATTATTTCCGTCCCAATTATTTCCGTCC